>JANHFQ010001322.1:9899-20149 GCA_032468035.1 Aparallactus werneri
AGAAAACAAAAGACTCTTGTGGGAAAATGTATGCCTCAAGTAGAGAGCAGCCTATCAGATTTTGGCTCTGCTCCAGGATTCCTTTGGGAGGTTGAGAGACCTTAAAGGGTTCCCTGACACTGCACATTGGAGACTTAGCATGTGACATAGAATTGGGTTGTTTTGACATTTTAAGGCAGCAGTGATAAACTGAGACTACAGGGCTACCTATACCTCTAAAATGTCTTCTGGCTGCTGCTGCTGCTGCTGCTGCTGCTGCTGTTGTTGTTGTTATTATTATTGTTGTTGTTGTTATTATTATTGTTGTTGTTGTTATTATTATTATTATTATTATTATTATTATTATTATTATTATTATTAACAACTGGTGGAATAATTTTCTGCCATTTTGACATTTAAATGCAAATAAAAACCTCTAAACAAATCATTAAAAAAGAAGAAATAGTTGTGTGACAACTATCTGTCTCTTGACCTCACTCATTGTGGACACACAAAAGATACCACCAAATATTGATTTTTCTTGATTGAGATTATTAATTATTAGATCCCAATAATTGATGGTTTAATTATTGGGATGTTTTTAAAAAATTACAGTGTTGCATCCAGACAAGATTCTAAGGCTTTTTGGAATCTCATCAGCATGGGAGCTATACAATGCTTAAGGGGACATCAATGCAGGCACTGCTACAAGAAAAGTATGCTTCCTGGATCCCAAAAAATGGCACTGCTTAATTGAGAGGATCTGAAATATGCCCATTCTGCCAGATCACATTGGTCAGGCAGAAATCACAGAAGACAGATAGTCCTGCAAATAGCTAGATGCTATACCAGGTAGGGCTTCCCAGGTGACAACCAGGACCTTGAATTACATCCGGCAACACAATGGCAATCAGTATAGCTCATGAAACAGAGATTAGTGTGCTGAGACAAGGCAGTCACTGCTTCAAATGTTCTGGACCAATTGAAGCTTTCAGGGGAGAGGGGGGTCTTCAAGGAAGCCTCATGTAGTCTGCACTGCAACAGTCACACTGTGAAGCGATAAGGGCATCAGTGAATGTCTGAAGGCTAACTGAATCAAATTTTGATATTGTTTAAAGGTTGAATGTTTTGTTAAATTAGAACTGGGAGAGCTTCATTTTAAAAAGACATAGTTTAATCAAAATGTTAAGCTAAATGCAATTTATTTATTAAGAGAAAATATATGTTGATGAACCTTGATCACATGGGGAAGTCGGTGCTGACTTTGATCTGTCATCTTCTCCTGGTGAGGATCCAGGAACTGGCGGTTGAGATTCTGCACCTGGAAGAAGCTAAGAATAATCCAACAAAAGAGATACTTAATCACAGTTGGGTGCTCTTCTGACATGACATTTATGAGACACTAAAGATGTAGCTTCACATGACAATTCTTTTCTGCAAAAGGCAACTGAATATACATTTTACCTTTAATCAAAGTTTAAATCTGGAGTTCATCTTTAAAAGGTATTCAACCTTTATAGCCCTTCAAAAGTCTTATCTTCTGAAATAAGATTATAATAAAATCTTCATGGACTTAATAGTCCATCATAATAAGCTTCTAACAAAATATTGATGACATATGAAACCGTGGAAGATACAATTTCATGCTAAGATTTAAACATATACAACTTCATAAGAAATCATTGCCGAGCCCAAAGTACCCAATAGTAATGCAAGATTACCTCTAACCATTAAGAAATCTATGCTGGTTTCTTGTATGGAGACTCTCTGTATGGATCTATCTAAGATACTAAGATCCTCTTGGAAATGCTCAGTGTTCCATGTAAAAAACATGTGAGAATTATGGAGATCAATAAATACTCTTTTTCTGTGTCAGCCTCTCATTTCCCCTTTGTGGAGGACTGGTTAGCACCAATCTTGAGATCATTCTGTAAGGCTCTTTCACAGGACTTTTCAATTATGATGTTGTGTTGCTATGACTGTTTGGCATCACTTATGGTTATCATTTTTCTGTTTGTATTGTTCTATGCTGTTCTTTGATCCACCATTTTATTTGTATAACTGTTTTATGTTTTTTGTTTACCGTATTTATTTATTTATTTATTTATTTATTAAATGTGTATGCTGCCCACTCCTGGAGGACTTGTTGGAAGCTACTGTGAGTTGCTCCATGCTTGCTAGTATTAAGTTTATTAAATAAAAGTATACAGGACAGGCTGACAATATTAAGTAAAAAGCAGCACATGCTATTTCTGCTTCACTATTAAAGTCAGTAAAGCAACTGCAGAAAGCAATGTTAGACACCTAGCTGGGAGAAAGTCATACTGTCCACAATAGGATTTACATATCAGTGTACACCAGGGGTGTCAAACTCAAGGTCCAGGGGCTGGATCCAGCCCACGGGGTGCTTAGATCTGGTCTGTAGGGCTGCCCTGGAAACAGCGAAGGACCAGCCCACAGTTCCTCTACCAGAAAAAACAGAGCTCGGGAGGCCTGAGCTCCGTTTTCGCTGGCAGATGGTTGAAGGAAGCCGTCGCAGCCAAAAACAGAGCTCGGGAGCCCCCAAGCGCTTAGGCCACCACAGGCACCCCCAACACGAGTCACACTGAGCTGGCCATGCCCATCCTGGCCACACCCACCCCAGCCCCCAAGGTCAAACACAACCCTGATGCGACCCTCAGTGAAATCGAGTTTGACACCCCTGGTGTACACAGATTGTATTGATCATATATATCTCGCTTGGTATAACTATTATATTCTCCATATATACAGTATACACTTTCTAACTTATGTGTGTTTGTGTTGAAGGGTCAATTTTGCAAATATGTACTGAATTGTTTCCGAAGAATGTTATTTCACTGTGTTTCCATTTGACATCATTGTAATAGCATGGGGGGCAGAGAGTTTTTCTAGATAAGAGTATTTACATTTAAGAGTATTTACATTCATGTGTGTTCCCAGAAAAGGACATCAAAGCAGTGGCTATGATGTTTATGTGGCTTCCTGACAAGAAATGTTCTTTCTAACAATTGAAAAAAGAATGCAACCATCTGTGACTTCACTGCTACTAAGGTCACATAAGTCTAAGGGACAAATTGCTAATAATTGTCCCTTAATATGTTTCATATGCATGATGCTGCTTCAGGTTTTGGTTACAATTTAATTAATTACAGAAGGCAGGAGAAATTTGGGGAACTGGAAATTTATCTCTTTTCTTCCAGTATGCAGAGCGCTTTTCAACCAAAAGTCAGATTCTTAATGATACGATTTATGATAGCCATAATTTAATTTCTATTGGATTACTTCTTTGTGGTCTCGAATCTTGTAAGGAAAATTGTTCTCAGCTAGCAAGAAAAAATAACCGTACCCTCCCATTCCTGTTATACTGCAAAACAGCCATCGTTAAGATTTTTTATTAGAAGGGCTTTGTCTGATGTTTTGTCTAATATATTTTCAGCATAGCATCTAATTTATCCTTTAGCCCCATTAGTCTTCAATCTCTTCAAAGATAACAAAGAGTTAATCTGATATTGTAATTCTAAAGCAGGGTATTTACCTGGGCCATGTAATTTAACAGGAAGAAAAAATAAATGTGTAGAAGTAATTCATCTTCTTTAATTAAAATAACTAAAAGTATTTGTTCTAATCTACAACATGCCACTCAAAGTGGCCCTCCGATTGAAACAAGTTACCATATATACCCTGGTTGATGGTGTTTGTGTAAGGAAGCTTTGGCAGAAATGCAAATTCATAGACTTTAAGAACAATGTAAAGCTTTCTTATTCATAGGTAACAAGATTTAGTTACTGTGTCAAGAAATAGTTAGATTTTTTCCCCAAAATGCAACAGTCTAAATCTAGACTTTCTTTCCAGAAAGAAATCTTTCTTTCTGTCATAATTATTTAAAGGGGGGGGGGGGAAATTACAGTACATGTTACATGATGCAGGTTTTGCTGTAGCAAAAGTCATCTGCAAATTAGGAACTCAGCAATGATTAAAAACACCCTTGTCTAACTTTTTATCGTTTAGATACATTATAGACAGATTATAGCCTTATAATTTAAATATCACCATATTAAGGAAGGTTATTTTAAATACTTACCTTGACTTACGACAATATGATCTACTCCACATTACTGGCTACTTTATTTTATAAAGGAAGGGAGCAGGCCAACATTTTCAGTGGTACCAGAAATAAATATTTGGGATGGGTGAAATATTTCCAGGTCATTGCTACTTTTGCCCATTTTATCCAGACAACACAGAATGATTGTACTGTCATGCTTTTACATTAATTTGCAAATTGCTCTCCATAAATGTATTCTAAACGCATATTTTAATGTATTGAAATTGCTACAGAGGGAATTTGGAAAGAGGAGGAAGTCTTTTCAGCGATTCGTTGTTGTGAAATCTGATAGATAGCTGAAGTACAATCTGCCCATTGGTTTGTGAGGACCAACATCAGGTCGTTTTGTTTAGGAAGTGACAAATACATTCTTTAAGGATCCTTAAAAGAACCAGAATATATAGTTAAGCTCTAAAATCCAAACTAAAATAAAAGGACACAAGAGGTCTCCCATGCTTCACTGTGCAGAACCATTATTAGTTCATATTTTACACTGTTTCCTTGGTTACCTTCTTCCTCCTTTGTCCGCTATTAGTGATCTTATCTGGAGTAACGCCAAGATCCGCAAGTACTTTAGCTATCCCTCTAGCATCTACTCCACAGTTGGGTGCTACGTTTGTTTCACAGCGTCTATGTACATTCATCTTGCAAACTGTAATTTAAACCAAACAGAAGGGAGGGGAGCAAGAAAAATTCAGGTTAAGTAAGATTAAGCTGTCCTGATAAATTACTAACTATTATTTATCTGTATTATTCATAAAATCCCTTTTACAGTACCTGTAGTGAGAATCTGATTTAAGTGAAAATAGACTGAACAGATTGGTGACAGTTCAGATATGTTTTATTCTATAAAGAACTGGCTTGCAGGATCAAACTGAAAAGTAACTCAAGGATGAACAATATTCTCCTCAATTTGGGAGCTCATAGAGATTACTCCAGATTACTGCTGAATTTGGGTAGGATCCCAATCCAATTCATCAGTACAAATAAAGAAAATAAGCTCAATAATTTACTTCCTTACAAAACAACTTTCCCAAATTCACCAAAAAATGGCAAAGAAACTTGGGAAATTTTTGATCTTGCATGACATTATGGTTGCTTAGAAAACCAGAAAATTGTGGGAGGTGGGTGGGGGAAGGAACAGAAATTAAGCATGATAGAAAAAGTTGTTTAATCTGCCCCTATTCTAATTGCAATCTTCTGTACAGTCTGTGCAGTCAAATAAATGCACTTTAGGGACTTGTTCCTATGTCTCCTTCAAACGTTTGGCTGCAAAGATTCAATAGCAGTCTTTCTGGAAAGTAAAATCAACACATCCATTGTGGTACAAAAATAAGAAAGATCATAAAGATCCAAGTCACATTGTCAGCCATGAAATTCATAAACGGATCCAGGACCGATCATTACACTTCAGTATAACCTAGCCCATATGACTTTTTGAAGAGGGAAGTACTTGAACCTACTTGAGTTCCTGAAAGAAATGTGGGAGACAAATGCAATGAACAAAAAGAGGAAAGAAAAACAAGCAAGCTTCCTTGTAAGATTTTAGAGTGAATTATATATAGCTAAAATCAATATCAGCACTTTGACATTTTGACAACTCAAAGAGCTCACAATCTTGTTGTGTTAAACAGGAACAGTATTTTTGTCGCCCTTTTAGTTCAGTTTTTTTTTTAAAAAAGCCAATTCTGGTAACTTTGGTGCATATTCCTGATTTTCTACCTTCATTCTCAGAAGCCTTCACTTATCTATATGGTCATCCCTTTCTCTGGGCTTTTATTTTATCCTCTTTGTGACACAGCATGTTTTCATTTCATCTTACCACTTTGATCATCATATCTCAGCCACTCCTCCAAGATCTCATTGAAGTCCCTTCTTTCAAGTTCCTCTTATTTTATTTTCCCTCCATCTCTATACCACAACTACTTCTGAACCCCATTTCTTGCTTCCCAGAGGTTTCCCTTTGCATCCCTTATAGTCCTCTCATCCCCTAATCACCCCACAGTATTCTTTTTGTTATTTCTGCACCACATCAGCTCTCTGAATCTGTTTTTTTCTTTCATTTCTTTATTTGGCTCAGTTTAATTTCCCTTACATTATCTCTGTGTTTCCTTTGTAGAGATTCACTTGTTCTCTTTACCTTCTAACCACAAAGCTTTTACTCCCTTGGTGGAAAATAACTGACAGGTGGCCCCATGAATGTAACTAGCTTCAATAAATAGGGATAACTGGCAGCAATTCTTCTAGTTATAGCCAGTTATATCAGTTACCATGGTCATATTAACACAATTTCCCACATCATCTTGCCTGTTTGCAGAAGAAACTGCAATCAGCCCTCGATCCTTATAAATGCAGACCCAAATTAAGACAAAAAAAAAGAATAATATATATGCTTCACATAAATATATTGAATTCAAATGTACAAGTAGCAGCAGCAAATAACTGGGGAGAGATTGTTTAATATCCAATCTCTTTGCGGGGGGAGTTATTGTCATCCTAGCAGTGCTGGATTACACTTGTTCAAGTGCTTTCTTGTGGAGGAAATTAAAATAACATATGCAAATTTTGCATAAATGAAACAAAAAGGTAAGGAAATTTGTGGGAGAAAATTCTTCTATACCAAATTGATGCAGACATTGCTAAAAATCTGGTGGAGAAAAAATAATTTGAACATCTTTAGGTCCACCTTACAATTCTATCCTTTCCTGTTTTGTCCTCATTATGACTGGAATGATGCAACCCAATGCAAGAATATTTATTACAAAACTGAGATTTCTATTTGCCCTTTTACCCAAAGAAAAAGATCACTGTGCTTCCAAAACAGCATCCTTCTAGAATGCCCCTTGAATTATTCAGAAATCAAAATTCTCATGTGATTGATCTGTTTTTTTAGCTGGGTCTTTATTGAGAAAAATAGACCAAAGCTTACTGTACTTTGAATATGGCCCAATATTGCATTTTCTTAAAACATGCAAGTTACTGAGGGAAAGTAGAAAGGTCTCCCATGTAGATATGAAAAGGCTAGTTTGAAAAATGATAGCAGTGGCTGGACATCCTTATTTCCCCTGGTCTTTCTCTTTGAAATATTTTAGATACTTTCTGTTGTGCTTGAAGTTAGAAATAAATAAGTAAAGGGAATATTCAAAGTACTAAGCTTTTTCCCTCATGTGTGCTATGGCAGATATAGCAAAGTATAAACGGCAAAATATATAACACCCATTATGAAAATGAGATGGCAAAATAGGCTGACCACTACAAATGTGACTTTACATTGGAAAGTTGAAGTTTACAGCATTACTCTTCTCTAGCATAAATCTAATGCTGGCACAGATGTTTGGTACAGGTTTTCAAATGAAAGTTATTTATTGCTTTCACTTTCTAATTTTCAAATGCAAGCAAAAATCCATACAAAATGTGTATTTTAGAAGAATGCATATAATTCACATTTTCATGCCTGATACTGTGGTGGGATGTATACATACATACTAATGCCATAATAAAGCAAAACAGGTTCATGAATCTATAGAAATATTAGGTTTATGCAAAGATCTCTGGTTACTGTTGAATATCTAATGTTGGCTCTCTTCCCAGCCACGCAGCCCCCCAAAAACATTCATGTTGGCATTTAATAATCAAGAGGTTTTTTTAAGCTTTGGAATGTAACCTTTGGTGCCCTTGCCTATGGATTTATATTCCAATGGAAAGATAAAAAAATGAAAAGAATCAAATAGGGGTTATTTAGGTTTAAGTGCTGTGTTTGCCATGCATTCATTATCTCATTTCCATCTCTCTGTTTCTCCTGTGTTATTCCTAATAAAATCTGAGAGGTCTTGCAGATAGAATGTTCACATCCCAAAGTGAGAGTGGGAATTATGCTCATTTTACATCAGTTGTAACTAGTGAAAAGAACAGATCAAGAGAGTAGATTAAATGTGCACAGAAAATACATGGTTGTGTATTCAGATTCAATAATTACGTTAGAGAATATAGTAACTTCTCTGCTGTACCCTTTGCCTTCACTATGTGATCCTAATTGTCCCACACTGCAATTCTTTCCTTCTATATTGATCACCATCAAATAATGACATTAGCTTAGGGAGGTTTATATTTTTACATGTCACTTTCTGAATCTGGCCAGATTGTCCGCCATATGCTTGCAATTTATACTGTTCATACAGACAAAAATTCTGAATGAAAATGAAGTATTTTATTCTAACATGCAATAAATAGGAAAGCAATTGGGACTTAATCAACCACACAGACTGAAAGTTAAATCTGAACAACATTTCAGTCTGGGCAAAACGTACTCTGAATTCAAAGCCAGAACAATATATCAAATTATTTCATTAACTGGATATTACATAATTTTCTGAGAACCTTGTTTCAACTGTGACATGCAAATTAGTGCATTACTGTGCAATTACACATGGAAACACAACTTACCTATAACAACTGGGTCTACAGAGCGTGGTCTTAAAAACATGTTCAAGGCTACTGACTTGAGCAGTGCAAGGACATTTAACTCTTAGGTTTTAGGTTGCAATTTACAGAATTTACAGAATGTATTTGTAAGAGCTTAATTACTTTAATTATATAATAGTGTTGTACCAAAGGGGAATCATCTAAGACCTATTTTGTTTCAGTTTTATGTCCCGCAGGTGCTTTTTCAAAAGGCAATTGGACTTTGAGACAACCATGACCTGGATTACTGAGAATTCCCATAGATGTTTTAGTTTACATCAAGGTAGACATGAAGGGGGCTAAGCTATAACTTTAATAGCAAAATCCTGCATTTAAAGGAAAAAAAATATCTTACCTTTGCATTGTAAACCTTGTCTCAGAAGACCCCAAAGCAATGAACCACAGTGGTCACAGAAGGTTGGCACTTTGTAATTGTGAATGCTAAACTTGTGAGGCATATTGACACTGAAACGCTGAGAACCCACCTGGAAGATAAAATGTGCAAAAGGACCAAAGTTAGCATGCTACTGTTTAATCCAGTGTGGCTGGTTGGTGAATTCTGGGATATGAAGTCCACCCATCTTAGAGTTGCCAAACATTGAATTAATCTCAACTACTAGAAAAATAAAATTGCTACCCTCTCAAGTTGCTTTTTTTCAAGTTTTCTGTCAATACAGAATCAATCAATACAGGAAATCACAGGGTGCTGCTGGCATATGTAGCATTAGTTGCTAGGTCACTAACTGGCATAAAATGTCTCGTATTAAAAACACTGAATATGTCATCTTGCAAGGCAAGGGGGTCATTGAAAATGAGGTAAGAACAATGTCCCTTGGAAAATGAAAATGCAACAGAAGAGGGATCTGAAGAGGTGAACTTTTTAGCAAGAAGTTCATGAGTGCACAGTATCTTATTATACTCTTCCCCAAATTAGTTGCCCTCAAGAAATGCTGAACTAAAACTTACATTATAACTTTCACAAAGCAAATTGTAGTCAACTTTATAGCTTGGGAAGATGGTTCAGAACCTATGTTATATTTCGGTTTTTAAAGCAATAATTATTGCTTCCATTGAAATGTTTCATTCTCCCCATGCAGATATTATTAGAATGATACAAACAAATCAGAAAACCAAAAAAACTCTACCAATCCTGTAATACGTTACCTCTTTTTTATAAATGGGATTGATGGTAGCAATTTGAAAAGGTTAAGAGGTTTTCCAAATGATAATGCAGTCCCTAGAGTGGTAAGATGAACTCCCATTGTTAATCCCATTGACACGGAAGCGATTTTGATCTATCTCTGGGCAAGTGGTATTGTAGATATGGACAAGAAGCCATTGTGTTGAGGCAGTGGTTCCAATATATGACTGCAATATATGACTGTCCTGTGCTTGAAGGGACAGACTGTATGATCACTGGAGGAGTCATAGGTCAAGGTAAAGATAAAGGTTCCCCTCGCACATATGTACTAGTCTTTTCTGACTCTAGGAGGCAGTGCTCATCTCCATTTCAAAGCTGAAGAGCCAGCGCTGTGCAAAGACATCTCCATGGTCATGTGGCCGGCATGACTAAACAACGAAGGTACACGGAATGCTGTTACCTTTCGCCAAAGGTGGTCCCTATTTTTCTACTTGCATTTTTACATGCTTTTGAACTGCTAGATTGGCAGAAGCTGGGACAAGT
>JANHFQ010001326.1:12128-34568 GCA_032468035.1 Aparallactus werneri
GCCATAATCTGAGAAAAGTTGATTCAGAGAGCATTGGAAAAGAGAAAATACGAAACTTCTCTTTTTGGTGGAATGAATCAAAGTTTTGCATTTTTGTGCTTGGTCCAAAGCCAGTTTGTACCCTTTTACCTGAAAGTGAAGTGGGCTAGGGTGGTAGTTCAGTTGAATACTGGCCTTTGAGGAGTGTACTCCAGTGATGTCTCCAAATGAAATGGAACTAAAAGTTCTAGCTCATTTGTTTCCTTTAAGAAACAGAGCTGGGATTGAAATGCGTTACCTAAAACCAATACGTATCTTCCCAGAAAAGCATAATTCAACTATTTGCAATGTTCGGGGGTTTAAAAAGTGCAAAATCACACTGCTAGGGGGAGGGGGGGTTCTCTAAAAGAGATATGGGGAATCTCTTATAACTTTCAAATCATTTACTCTGCATCAGAGAAGTTCCAGGCAGGTGACTTGCAGAGCAAACATCATCGAGAAAGTGGATGGCTGCACAGGGCCAGTATGATAAAGCAGATAGTCCACATGCAGTAGGTGGTTACATTGTCTTTAGGATTTTTTATTTTTCTGAGTCAGTCTTTTCTCATAACTGAAAGGTTGACTGACAGGGCATGCTGGTACTTGTTTCCAATTTTCACCTTTACTGCTTTAGGCTACAGTACTGGAGGAGATGCCACCATTCCCTGAACGTGAATCTTCCATTTTGGCAAAACTGAAGAAAAAAAAGGGTCCTGGGGCTGGCAGTGAGTTAGAAGATGGCAAGAAGGATCCAAATTCTGAAATCAATGGAGGCATGGAGCCCTCAGCCAGCACTGCTGTGAGTGCAGGGGGAAAAGTCAAGGTTTGAAATGGAGAGTGGGGGGCTTAGAAAGCTCCCTACTGTAGAAAGAAAAGGATGCTATGTGGGAAATCTGTGGGAAGGGGAATAAATAATACAAAGGACAAAAAGTAACAATTATAAATTCTAATCTCTTGCAACCCTGTCAGATTATAAAGCATGGTTTTTCATGCTCTACTCAATTCCTTCAATTACACCAAGATTTCGGTATGTACAATATGAAATGTTAGTAGATGTCCTTTGATTGTCATATGTCATTCATTGTATCACCATAACAGTATTCTCCTCTACTTCTGGTCTTGGTCAAAAACTAAATTCACATCTCAGAGGGCAGATAGCAAAGAGATGTGTTATCTGAGACTTAATTTCAACTGCAGTTTGCACTTTTATTCTTTTTACTATTTAATTACTTTATTCCCCTTGCCTTTCATGTCAACTAAGCATGAAACTTTTGAAAACAGTTTAACAGGCTCATCAAATCCCAGAGGAAAGAACTGTAATGAAACTGATATATATGAAGCCCAACTTACAGGAATACTTTAACTGCAGATATTTTGTCTTGACACAGTGCAGGAGTAAAGAACTCAAGACCTGATCTTTATTTCCGTTCCTAAGATAGAAATAAATAATTGAGTTCAGTTTCTAGTTAGGATCATGAAAATATTTTTTTCTGCCCCTTAAGGTTTTTTTTCTCTTGCAGTCAACGCCATCCCCATCTGCCGACTTGTTAGGTCTCCGAGCCACACCAGCGACTGCATCTGGTGCCCCTGCCAGCACTGGCAACCTTCTAGTGGATGTTTTCTCTGACAGCCCATCTACCACAGCTGGCCTGGCCTCTGGTGTAGAAGAGAATTTCCTAAGGTAATATGGTGACCCAGGTACTTTGCCCCAGCCTTTCTAAGGAAAGGGATTGACGCATTGGATCAGTCTAAGCATGTTTTCTTGTCAACGGAGTGCCAGGCTTTTCTAGACAACTGCTGGGAACTCATATAGGATATAAGAGTGATTGCTCTATCAAGAATGCATATTCTGATCTATAGCTGTCATGGAGGGTTGTGAGGAATGAGTCATAATAGCTGAGTGCCTTATTCCATGGAGAAAGTTCCAGCTCAACGGGTAAATCATCATCTGCCACCTAATCTGAGTAGCAGTTGATGGGAGGACTTCTTGTATTTGAGATCCTCATCCAAGAGTAAGAGGAGCAAAGTAGGTAGATATACAGGTGCCTATGTTTGTAATGACAAGCTAACCATGTTATATGTACATCTTTGCGTAGAATAGACAAGATTGATCTACAGATGTTAACTTCCAAGTAGCTTGGGAGTTTGGGCTTCCTATCTCTAGATGGGCAATTAACACATGTCAGTCCTCATAGCCTTGTCTTGCTCTCTTTTTGTGTTGGGTGTGAGAGTCTCTCTCTCTCTCTTTTTCTCTCTGTCTGTCTGTCTGTTGTCTTTTTGGAATGGTTTCCTCTGTCTTTCTCTTTCTCTCTCTCCCTTTCACACCTCTTACCTTGGATGAAACAGTGACTTGGAGGCAACTCCTGAGAATCCTGCATCCCTATTGGTGGAGGCTGACCTGCCTGCAGAGTAAGGGGTTGAATCTGTCTCTCTTTCCCTCTCCCTCTCTCCCCTCTCCCTCTCTTTCTCTTTCTCTCCCTCGTCCTTTCTCTTTCTGTCTGCTATTACAACCTTCCCATCACTATTTGCATTTCATTGGATTTCGCTAAGAGGAGGATCACAGATGTTAGTATGATAACATTGTGAATTCCCAAAAAGTAAAAAGGATGGCAAAGTTACAATGTAACATGTGATGTGTAGAGAGTCTATATAAGAGCTTATAAATGTGCCCTCTGTAACTTTGTCCCATTTCTGCTCTCTTCGGTACCGGTGGTCACCCATATGCTTAGAACTACCTCCCAGAATACCTGTTCCATTGCTTGCTTTTTTCCAATTCTGCATCAGAATCCATTCTTTTATGAAACATTGGGGACATCTTTCTATTCCTAATGTTCAGCTGAAAATAGCCAAATGTAAGCATGTGCTACTTATAATTTTGGCATTTTGCTTCTGTTTACCCTGCTGCAATTTCTTGATCTCTTTATGATTTCCAAGATAAAATCTAAGCATTAAGACTACAGGAGCAAGAATCTGTCCATCTAGATATTAGAAACTATTAATGCTCTTATAAAATAATAGTTTCCACAGAAGATAGGTGAATGGAGTTAGAAATACACTTTGATAAGGGCGTTCTTGGTGTGTTGCTAGATTAGGAGGAGACAATCTAGCCATAAGCAAAACTCAAGTCAACCACAGTTGCCAAAAATTACCAGCTGGTTTCCTTTTAGTTGAAGTGGGGAAAATGAACATTTTACATAATGGTACTCCTAAAATAGTCTTGACATTATTATAGTAACAAAAAACAAAAACAAAACCCCAACCCGAAATTCCCAATAAAACTGTAAAATAAAAATGAGCTGATAGGCTCACCTATTTTATGTGACACCTATGCATATCAAGTCCTTCCCTGCCTCCCAGCTCATTAAGAACAATCCTTACCTACTAGAAAGCTGCTATAGCCTGTAGAATTGCAATCTATAGCATTTCCATTCCTTAAAGCCCCTTCTGTGCTTCATATGTCTCAAGCTCCTTCTGTGCTTCATATGATCAAGAACTTCAGAATTCAGAACAGGTAAATCAGAAAGTCATATATCTTTGATTGGAAACAAGAGAGCCATTGGTTGCTTCAATGTGACATAGGCAGGATAGGGACTTGAAATAGGGAAATCTTCCTTCAAGGGACTTGAGTAAGACAGTAATTCACAACTGGGTTTTTTAGGGTTGAGAATAAATTGTTGTACTTTAAGAAGTCAGGAAATCCAGATTGTACACATACAGTATTTCTAGATGAGAATCCATTTGAAGCAATACCTTAATTAGGTTGGTTCAGAATTATAGAATATGTACTACAGAATTACAGAATATGTACTATATACCAGAAAAAGTCTCGGCTACCACTTTTTTATTGGCTTTTAAATGTGAGGAATGTGAATTTGTATACTTTAGTGAAAATATAAAAACATAATATATAAAAGGTAGCTTGGCTCTCATCCTTTACAGAGTTTTATTCTCAGAAATTCAGATGGTGTGGTATTACAGCTTCCATCATCTCCCTAATTTCTGGTGCGGGCTGATGCAAGTAGGAATCAAACAATATCTGAAAAGCTAAGATTTTGAACCTCTCCTGTATAGTATTTTTCAGGAATACTCCATAGTTCCTCTTCTGCCTTGGTGCCTGCTCTGTGGCATGTTTTCTCTATGTTTAGATGCGTATGGTTTGATTCCCTCCTCCTTTTTTTTCTGATACGAACATGGTGCTATACCAGGTGACTCAACTTTTCTGCTCTTTTTCTTCCCTGCCTCTGTCAACTGCTGGCCCCTTTGCTATGCCCCTTCACCACCACCAGCTCAGGGGCTGCTGCTTCTGTCTCTGAGGACTCTGCTTTGCCTATTGCTGAGGCTGATGAACTGCTTCACAAGTAAGATCCCGGGGTAGGACTGCGGCTCCTGAATGCTGGGATTTGGGTTGGGGGACTGGACTAAGTGCCACTCCCCTTTGATATATGTGTGGGATGGCTTCCTCCAGCCTGAATCACTGAAACCTCAGTCAACATCATTCCCTGTCGCATAATTTCACCTTAAGGAAGTACTCTCCAGATGGAATACTTGGGAAGAAATTGGTCATCCCTGCATACTAGATAAATTTTAATATATGAGCTTGAGGAAATAATACGTTGATATCTTAGTGGGAGAAAGGGATGAGTGGCTTTGTATCAAAACTGGTAAAGATAGGGAAAGTAGCTGTTGTCATTTCTACTAGAAATGACATGCATGTTTGCAAATAATAGGTGGTCTCTGCCTACTTCTAACCAAATCTTCATGAACTATCACAGGTTTGTGTGTAAGAATAATGGGGTGCTCTTTGAGAACCAACTGCTGCAAATTGGGGTGAAGTCAGAATTCCGGCAGAACTTAGGTAAGTATTTGTAGTAGGTTGAATACAATAGGCAAGTTGGGATTTGTTCGAAGACTGAACAAATCAGACACATCCTGTGTCCTTATATGAGGACAACCTTCTTTTAAAAAATGAATACATTGTAGACAAGAAATGGTCTTTTTTGAGTTGAAGACTGGAAGGGATGTTGTATGGTTAGGTGGATGTTAGGATTATATATGCTGGTCTGACCATAACATTTCTGTGAGGAGCCAATATGAGGTGAACAGTTTTGTGATACCCAGTTTCTAGTCCCTGCTCAGCCATGAAACTCAACAAGAAAATATTCTGTATTAAGTTGACTGTTCTAGGATAGTGCTGTAAGTGCCTATAGATAGACAGACAATGTATATGGCTGCCCATACTATTTGTATGTGATTCTGGTAGGCATACACAATTAAAACGAAGTTCAACCATTAAAACCAATTAAACCAATTCAAAACTACAGTTAAAAGCTACAATAGAAAGATAAGGGATAGTGCAATCTCAACTTCTACACAGTGCAATTATTTAATGGGCTTCACACTTCCATGGGATCCCCAGCCAAGCCCAATAACATGTCTAAGTTTTGAGAGTGTTCTGGAAGGTCAGCAGAGGTATGACCTTTCTCACCTTGGGGAGAAATAACATTCCAAAGGGCAGAAAAGACTCTCTATTGAGTCCTGCCAAATGAATCTCCTTGACCAATAGAACTCAAAGTATACCTCTTCTGAGAGACTTGATGGGATGAGTAGATTAATTGGAGAGGCAGTCCCCCTATATTGATAAGCACCCCAATACTTTCCCATTATAAAAAGGTAGAATGGCTCATTTCTCACTGCTAGGTCTGGCATGGTCTTTACAGCCCTTCTCCAGACTCTATAACTGTATCCCATCTTATTTAAAAAATGTTTTAAATCAGTTTTACTATGTGATACCTTATCAGATATTTCACTTATAGTTCACTAAAGACAGGAAGGTTTTCTACTCTGCATGTGATACACATTATCTCCACAAACACATTTAGTCAATAAGGGATTAATATTGAAATAAAGCATTTTCTTGATTATTGAACAAAAACCAAGCAGAATGGATCATATAACTCTCAAAGACATGAGTAGCAAAAATGAATGAAGCCTAACAGAATTTTAAGATTTTTATGTCTTAGTGGTTTGCATGAATCCATAATCTTTAACAGTTGGAAAAATAAAAATAAAATTTTTGCTAAATTTCATAAGCAAAAGAGAACATGAGGAAAGGAATTGATAAATAGAAATGACAGAATGCAACACAAAAATAGGTGGGGGAAATTGCAGAGCTCTAATTTGGATGGATTGTGAGGAGGATGTATTCTTTTTAGTCTAACACCAGCCAAATGTGACTGAATTTACAAATTATATAAAGTGTAACAGAGTTTGTATAATTTATTTAAATTAAATTAGGCCATTTTGATTTGTAAATTATAGTTAATCACTGAACACAGGAACCTTCTATGGTACCACAGAAATATACTTTAATAATGGTTAAAAACTGAGAATAATTAGATTTTTTTGGTGAAATGTTTAGTAGTCCCTCAAAATCACGCTGTATTGTTTTTACATTTACTTCATTTTGGGGGGTTCGCTGATTGATATCAAAGATATTGCAATACCAACTCCAGACTTGTGTACTGTCTGAATTCAGACACTTGTAATTAAATAAACTATGGCATAATGCAAGAAAATATGTACCACAGCCATTCCATAATATATTTCCATCCCTCCAGGCCGAATGTACCTTTTCTATGGGAATAAAACATCCGTCCAGTTCCAGAGTTTCACCCCAACAGTCAGCTATCCTGGTGACCTGCAGAACCATATCCTTTTATGTAGGGTGCTAGTAGTGAGAAAAAGAAGGGGGGTTTTGGGTGGCTTTCAAGCCCTTGGGTTTTCTGTTTGTGCACTGCTCAGAAGCAGTGGTAACCTTTTCCTTAGTCCAGTTCACAGCTCAACATTCAGACAAAAGCAGTGGAGCCACTGGTGGAGGGAGGGGCTCAAGTTCAACAGGTCCTGAATATTGAATGCCTGAGCGATTTCACAGAGGCCCCCCTTATCAACATCAAATTCCGGTATCGTTGCTTGACATCTCAGCCTATTCTTTAATTCTAAAGAAGAAAGAGTTTCTATATCTCAGCAATCATAGGCATTTCAAAATGGTTACAGTCGGAGCCTGCATATCCATCTTTGTGCTTGCACAGAGAATACTGAAGAGTCAGAATATGAAAAGCTGGAGAGGCTGCAATTCTAACCTTCAGAATTATGGGCAAAACCAAACAAGTATTACTTCTGATAATCACTAATCTGCATTTTAATTTTTGCCTTGACATGTGTTTGCTTTGCTTCATCCCTGTCTCCCACATTTCTGGGAGCTGCATTTTGTAAAATTTCATCAGCCACTAATTTACCATCATATATCATATTTCTGCTAATTATTTCAAAATATGCTTACACTGGTCAATATTCTAGGAACACCCTCAACAGAAAACAATCCCCAAAATCCGCTTCCACTTTTGATAGTCAGGGACCTCTAATCCTAGGAAATGGATATGGTCAGTAGTTAATAATAACCTCATTATTCTTGCCTTTATCCCCCTTTTAAAGTTGTCAATAATTAATTAAACTCACAATAATGCAAATTCATGGATCTGTTTGTCCTTATTTCTCATTTCTAATAGCTATGGCGGGACATTGCAGAATCTCACTCTCAAATTGCCTATCACTGTCAACAAGTTTTTCCAGGCAACAGAGATGCAGTCACAAGACTTTTTCCAGCGCTGGAAACAACTCAGCTTGTAAGTTTGCACAATATGAAATATCTGGAAATGAGGACTCACAAATGATAGTTTATATATAGGCAGTTCTTGAATTATGACCATAATGGAGCTTGCCCATTATGGTCGCAAGTGGTAATGACCATTAAGTGAAATGTTCTTCCTGATGTGGCTGTTAAATGAATGTATGGGTTGGAGCAGCAGGTACTTTGTGAATGGATGAGGCCCTTACAGGCCTAGTGCAGGCCCAAGGCTGCCTGTCCTGGGCTCCCAAGACTTCCCCCATCCTGATATACCCAGTGCTCTGTTTCTCATTCTTGAAATCCATACAATCCTTTGGCCTGCTTTATCTCCCCCCACTGGGCCCCCACAGGCCTTTTTCCCCTATTCAGGTCTCCACAGGCCTTTCTCTTCCCCCCAAGACTGGAAAGTGCAGCGCTGTGCAAACCACATTAGGTCAGGCAGCCATCTAGCGTGATTCCAGAAGCAGCTGCCATTTCTTGAGCAACTAGATTACAATGCAGTTGTTTGGAAAATGAAGGCCACTTCTGGAATTGCACTATGCAGGTATTCATATTACAGTGCTCCAGAAAGCTCCCAAAATCTTCAAAAGGCAAATGTATAATGGGTGACAGGCAGGGGTGGGTTCCACCCGGTTCAAGTGAACCATTTGTTAAAAATAGCTACCGTTTGGATGAACCAGTAGCTAAATTTAGCTGAACCAGTAGCTAAATCAGCTAATTTTTGAATCTAAGATGATACGTAGGTAGCGCATGTTTGGCATGCTCCATGCGCGCATCACCTTAAGCCTGAAAATCAGCTGATCAGCTGATTTTCAGGGCCCAAAGTGATGCATGCATAGTGCGTGTCTGGTGCATGCGCGCACAAAGCACGCACACAAAATGCCCGCACCAAGCGAACCGGTTAAACTGGTAGAAACCAACCCCTGGTGACAGGTGCTAGGGAGGTAGCCCTAGCCCTATGGGACGGTTGGAGAGAGGCCTGTGGGAATCTGGACCTGGAGATAGGTGGGGGGAAGTGTGGCAGTGCCCCTCTAGTCAGTTGTAAAAGCAAATGACTGCAAGAGAGCGGCAACAGCTAGAATTTTAGAATGGGTCATAACTTTAAAAGGTCACTAAGCAACCCATCATTAAGCAAGTACTTAACTTGAGAAAAAAAGGAACATGAAGTATGTTTGGTTTTTTGGAAGGGTTCGAGATATTTAGAATTCTTCAGCCGAATAATCAGTGAATACACGTGAACTTGGCAAAGTTATCTTTGCCTTTTAAAATTGTCACAGTAACTAAATAAATGGTTCCACCATCACCATGTATGAGTGAGGCAGAAAGCATGATAACAGGATAGATGACTAGAAAAATAGGACCTGAATTACTAATCTGATCCTCTTTGGCAGGCCACAACAGGAAGCTCAGAAAATCTTCAAGGCAAACCACCCTATGGATTCAGAAGTGACAAAAGCAAAAGTAAGTTGTTTTGAATGCTATGAAAAACTTGCAAGCTTTTATTTATTTCAGGGCAATTCAGTTATTTTAATTTCAGATCAGAAAAAGTCTACTAATTTGGTCGGATGAGTAAAGATTAAAGCTTTGAGTATTGATTGTCCAGGACCATTATGGAACACATTTCCTTTAAATGTTTAGTATTAGTCTGGGAATATTAGTGTATTATATTTAGGACTGTTGATTTTTCCATTGATCACCAGATTTTTTTTCTTATGAAAATCATCAAACTAGAAGAGGCAGCCATTGTATAAATGTCTGTGCTGCAGACTTCTGAAACAATGTTGCAGGTATATCTTTCTCCCATTATTAGCTTTCTAAGGTGGGTGTAATTTGCAGTGAGATCGATTGCAATTGTATAATTCCAATTAAGTTCCAGTTTATTTCTCCAACAGCTGTTAGGTTTTGGCAGTGCACTCTTGGAGAAGGTGGATCCAAACCCTGATAACTACGTAGGAGCTGGGATCATCCAGACAAAAGCACTGCAGGTTGGATGCTTGCTGCGACTGGAACCCAATGCTCAGGCACAGGTGAGGGCACCTGAGACCTCTGGGACTGAAGGTCTGAATTCAGTCATACAAGTTGGCACTAAAATAAAAGCATAAAAATTGGGAAACTCTGATTTCTGGGAGTTCTAAGGAAATGATGGGAAATATAGATAAAACTGTAGAAGTGGTGTAAGCTTACTGAAGCACCAAACTGTTTGTGGATAAATGAAGGGACATAATGTTTAAGCGCTTCTCTTTTAACCAACTTTATCCTTCCTGCAGATGTACCGGCTGACCCTTCGTACCAGTAAGGAGTCTGTTTCAAAGCACCTTTGTGAGCTGCTTTCCCAGCAGTTCTGAGGCATCTGCCACACCATAGGAAGGGGAGGCCATTCCTGCACACTAGATGCCTCTGTACATCTCATCCCAACACTCTCCAAACCAGGGGCCTCCAGAAAGACTGTACTGCTCCCTGCCTGTTGTTGTGATAACCTCTGTGTTCTCATTGCCTAGCCCGGGCCAGCATCAAGAGGGATAAGCAAAGGGGGAGCAAAAGTATGGACCCTTGGTTGAACAAAATCAAATTGGGTTAGGGGGAGGGATGATGGGTATTGGTGCAGGGCATTTTTTCAGTAGTAATCACCCCTTGGGCAAAAGGGCAATTTTTGGAAGAAAGCTCGCTTTCGTCCCATGCTGTAAACTGGTCCATCTCATTTTGGGATGAGGCTGAAATCCGTGGTCTTAATTCTTCACCCATTACCACTACTTTTATATAATTTAAGCTGGCATTTTAGTTTTGTTTACAATATGTACCTTTATTTTATCACCCATGGACTTTCTCCTTTCTGCTGAGGAAAGGGATAGCTTCTCTGGCTCCCCTTGAGCTGGCTGAGGGGAAAGAATAGGATTGTGTGGGTCTATGGGGAGGAGGGGATATTCTTGTAGGCAGTCGTTTTGTGTTTCTTTGCCTTGTGTGTTTTCCTCAGCGATGGGGATGTAAATTTTCCTTTTCCTTTGATATGATCATTCCAGTGTTACAGTTACGTGTATTTGTGAGAACGTAATTTTGACAGCAACTGCCTCTTTCTTCAGCTCTAGAAGGAAACTACATGAAGATGAGAGGGAAAGAGACAATTTCTTTCCTCTTCTGCCTCCCCTCACCATCTTTTCAATTCCCAGGAAGGAGTGCCTCAAGCAGGTACAAGAGTTTGGGAGATGGACTCCAGAATGTTGCCCTCCGTGCATTTTTGAAGAGAGGGAAGGGTTTAGTTCATGCTAGTTTGGGGGTGTCCCAGCTTCCCATGCTGGCCCGGGCTCCATGTTACTCTGCTGTGTAGGTGTTAACTAGCGCATCTTAGTTTATCTGGGTTTTGAATGCCTGTATCTATCTCCATGTGACTCTAATAAAACCGTGAGAGTGGGGGAGAGCCAGAATCAAGCCAGGCTGGGTCACCCCCCACACCGCTGACTGATTTGTTTCATACTACTCTTTATATGTAGACAGGGTAGAAATGGAGAGAACCGTCCCATACTATACACTATGTTTTCACAGTGTACATGGCCCTAGCATTTGCAATAGGATGTTCAGCTAAGTAGTATGGAACTAGTTATATATAAGCTTGAGCCTCGCCAGGATTGCTTTCTCCATGTGGTGGAAAACATGGAAGCTCTGTCTTCCTTTATGCAAAGGTAGGCAAATATACATGCAGAAGAAAATAATGTCTTCCTCGTTTGATGGTCCTCGTTTATAAACCACTTGTATAGTGACCATTGAAATTTACAGTGATACTGAATAAGTGGCACTCATGACTGATCTTTAACTTACAATGTGACAATATCCTGCAGTCATGTGTTTGCCATTTGCAACATTTTTTGGGCCAGCTTTCTACAAGCAAAGTCGATGGGGAAGCCAGCAGACGGTGATCACATAACACCCCCACTTCATGACAGCATGAAATTTACTTAACAATGACAATTAGAATTGCCAGAATTTTTGTTGTTAAGCAGTGCAGTCATGATGTCATACTTTACAACTGTTATTGCCTACAAATGTACTCCAGTCCCAATTAGTGTTGTGAGGACTACTTGTAGTAGTGGACGAAGCCATCTTGAAAGGTCTCTGCTTTTCCCACTCCCACCAGTAGATAGTTTTTAAAAGTGTGACAATTAAGAAAGTGGAAAACACTCAAATCATTCCAGTTATGTTCCTCCTAGGTGTAGAAAGCACAGTCTTTGCAAAATTCCCCTTTCTCATTGCTCTGCCCTTCGAGATTTGTTAGAAAACTAAGCCCAACATAAACAATGTGTTCCTCATGACCAAGTCTTTGGAGAAAAAAAATACCTACTCCTCACTATGACGACACTCTCCCGCCTCCCATCCCTATTCACTTCAATGTTCAAGATGCAAATGAGTGTCTCTCCTCTGCATCTGGCATCCTGGCTTGGTTGGCTTAATTAATTCTGTCAAAACTCATGAGAGTATTATAAGGTACCATATATACTCGAGTATAAGCCGACCTGAGTATAAGCCAAAGTACGTAACTGATGCCTGCACAGTGTGTTTGGACGCGCTGTATGGGAATCATCTTAAGCCCTAAAAATCAGCTGACTCAAGTATAAGCCGAGGGTAACTTTTTTAGCACATTTTGGCTGCTGAAAAACCTGGCTTATACTTGAGTATATACGGTATATAGATCAACATGCCCTATTCAGCATACTTTTTATTATACAGTAAAAAAATGTATATGATCAAGGTTCTTTGCATGTTCTAATGAAACAATGACAGAAGCTGGCTATGAAGAAAGGTAGTATCAATTTCTGTTAACGTAACTCTTTTCCCTCTCCCCCACTGATTCATACACAGAATTTTATTTATAGGTGAATGCATGAGAGATAGTTTACGCACTGGTTAGAATGCAGTGTTGCAAGCTAATTCTGCTGACTGCCAGCAGTTCGATTCTGACTTGGCTCAAGGTTAACTCAGCCTTTATCCTTCTGAGGTCAGTAAAGAGGACCCAGATTGTTCGGGACAATATGCTAATTCTATAAAACAGCCCTTAGAGAGGGCTGTTTATAAGAAGCGGTATATAAATTTAAGTGCTATTGCTATTACTATGCTGAAATGTATTTAAAACGAAAATTTAGTTCAGTAGCTTTGTCACAGTGCAGCTTGTATACCTGTTTATTTATATCCCACCTTTATTATTTTTATAAATAATGCAAGATGGTGAACTTATATAATATTTTCTCTTCCTCTTTTCCTCACAACAACCCTGTGAGGTGGGTTAGGTGAGAGAACGTGACTGGCCCAAGGTCATTCAGCTGGCTTTCATGCCTAAGGCAGGACTAGAATTTGCAGTCTCCTGGTTTCTAGCCTGGTGCCTTAACCACTACTTAACCAAACTGGCTCTCAAGATTAATTGCTGAATTCTACATAACCACATCGTGGTTAGGGTTAAGACTGGCCCAAGCACCTTTCTTAGTGTAAGATGTAAGAGACAAAATTATGTTAGTGTATAATGTTCATTAAGTTATAAGAGACAAAATTCTTACCAATGTTAAACACATGGAGAATAGAGACCAAAGTCTAGTCATCACCTACAGCTGCATTAGCTGTATTGCCTCCTACTTACATAAGAGGATAGAAGAATTGAATTGCATTGAATTATTCACTTTCTCCTGTTTCTGAAATTTCCATAAATTCAAAATCCTTCTCTGCAGCCTAATCATCATTTGCACAGAGAAAATTTCATTACAACATTTGAATGAAAATATGTCATTCTAACCATACTGAGGGGCTCTAGCTCAGCACTCCAAAATTCATCATCGAGTTCAACAAGATAAGTCAAAAGGCCGAATCTTCAGCTGTGAGAGCCTGTAGCGTGCAGGTTGCTAAGGATCGTAAAGCAAAGGTAGGTACATCTGACTTCAAGATTAAGAAGAGCTGGTGTTGCCTCCCATGGATAACATAGGCTTTGTGTGTAGTGTAGACCATATAACAGTGCTGAGGACAATGGGAAAAACCAGCATGAAAGTCCTCCTGCAGAGGGACTGGAGAAAAGAAAATATTTATGTATTCATTTATTTATATCCTGCCTATATTATTTTACAAATAATTCAAGATAGTGAACATATCCAAAGTATTTTCCTCCTCCTATTTTCCCCACAGTACTCTGTGAGGTCTTTTGATTGTGTTCTACAGGAACCTCTCAGGGTTGGTATAAATGCTCCAAAGAAATGCAATAAAAACATCAACTCTTGGATGTACTACTAGATATTAAAGAATGCTGCTATTTACTCTAAAAGTATTTCAACTTTCAACTATTTTAGTTTTATTAAAGAATATATACAGCCACCAAATTTGTCATGCGCAATACAAACACAAATTGAAGAATATCTTGGTACTATTGATTCTTTTAATCACATGGGACTTTTTCCGATTTTTATGAATAATATAAGATGTTTTAAAACTCAGTGTGCAAACAAAATTTTCAGTGGAAAGGTGAGAATATACCTGTGTATTCTTCTTGCTTCTCACAAGGAAAGTATAAGGAGGTAACTAAAGCATAGAAAGAACGGAGGGCACAGAGCCGATTCTTCATGGACATTTCAGATCCTATAAGGAGATCAGGATGAGATTTTTAGCAGACCACCTTATTCATATCCCATAAATTGTCAGTGGTTTATGATTTTCATAATTACTAACATAGAAGGGGTTCCTAATTTGTCCTCTCCTAGTACATGAATGTATGAGCTATACCTTCAGTTGAAGCCCCATGAGGATGCAACGTAAAGAGGCTTTTCCTTTGGTCTTGATTAATTAGCAGTAACCTGTAAAAGATGAGCCCATGGCTTATATCTGGGGAAAGAATGGTAAAAGTACTGCCCTGAATGTCACAGGAGACTTTAAAAAGAGGACAGAAAGTAGTTTAACAAATACGGAGTCCACATCCTAAATGAAATCAGTTTCTTGGACTACCCAAAAATTTGAAACTCACCCCAGGATACCAGGAGAAAAGACAATGTCAGGTGGTAGGCATCTGGAGGGGTCTCTGGCAGTTGCCTTCAGCAGATCCAGCAGTGGTTGCCAAAATTGATTAACTAGCTATGGAAAGAAAAGCTTCAACAGACATTTGGCCCCAACTTCAAAGATCAACAGGCATCTTGCTATTTATATGCCCCTTAGGCAACCCGGCATACTGAAATGTGAAAGGAAAAGGAAAAGGAAAAACCACCAAGAAATAAACTGTTCCCATTCCTTAAAATCTCCAAAGTCAAGGGAAAAATGTTATCACACCTCTCCACCCAGAAATTTGGGGACTTATGTTACAGCCATTAATGTGAAGTAGCTGCACACTACTGATTTCAAGCATGCCTCCTTCATTAAGCCCAGGATGTAAATCAGCAATGGCCCACAAATAGAACAGTAAGTTTAACCAACAGATGGAAGTTCCAAGTGTACATTAAGAAGGGTGATAAACTACTCTTCTAGTAAAGAGATCAGACACATTTGAAATACAGCACACTCACCTCATCGGTCAGGCATTGTAAGGAGGGATTAGGCCCACAGAGCAATACTACTTCCATATCAGGCACAAGCTGAAAGGTCAGGAAACGGTGTGGAACCTATTGGAACAAACGGACAGGGAAAAATTAGAAATATGGACTTACATATCTTCACTTCCTCCTCAAATCTTTAACCTGCTCACCGTGGGACAGCCTTGGGGAAGGTAAACAGGCAGATCACGGGAACTATGCGGAGAAAGGGAACGTACAAGCCACACCAGCAGCATGGCCTCTGGGGCTGCAAGCTGCCACCACTGTTCAGTTGCACATAAGATAAGACTGCCCACAAGCAGGCAACCAAACCGGGATTCTGCTGCGGAGGCAAAGGCTTCTAGGCATTCCTGGAGCATGAAAGAACAAGACAGCACTAAGATTTGTTTGCATGTATGCAAAGTAATGGATTAAAGTTAGAATGATTAAAAACATTGACAGAAAAGATAGTAAGAAGCTAGGACATCTTGTTATAAACTGGATGAAGTATCTAATAAGTGGACAGTTCCTTCTATCTCTTCATTATCTTTTATCCACTTCTTTCCTCAGTTTTCCATTTACTTTCAAACTATCTTGATTTATTTTGGAAGAGAAATAAGTATGTAAGCAAAATACTATTTCCTGCTAATGCTACAAATCTAGTCAGTAGTTTTAGTTGACAAATAATTCCTCATTTGCCTTGATAACAAAGCGTTTGTGGGATACAGGCAGGCAAAGAGGGTTGAACATTTTTGCAACTTCGGGAATAATTTAAAGGAACTAGGCTACCCTACAGAAGGATGACACTGGGTTCATTGCAAAGCAAAACAATGATGTTTATTTTTAGACATAAATCAGTACTTATTTGACAGTGCCTGATACTGTCAGGACTATTCCCAACAGTATAAATATAGCGACTCTAAACAACCATTGGCCTGCTGCATTTCTGTTATAGAAATAACATTTTTTTTTCAGAATAGGAGGCTTCTCCTTCAGATACTTCTCCAAATTATCCTTGTATCTCAATTTGTAACTCATTCATTATGAGACTTAGATAAATACAAAAAGATGATAAGATGCAACAAATAACTTTAGAATGGGCATTCTCAACACTTCCTTTACTTCCACTTAAATCTTTTTGGGATTGAACAGCTACTGTACAAAATTTTTTGTTTAACAAGTGTAAAATGTATAATCATGCCTGCATTAACATCAGATTTGAAATACTCCCCATTTTCAAGTGTTTGATAGATCTATTTTTCCAAAAGTATTTTTCCATCAGCTTCCAAAATCCCAGACTGAAAGACTGAATGTGTTGAGATATACTGAAGGAGGGAAGAGAGAATTAGATGATCTCACCTGCAGAATAGCTCTGGAGGGCATCACAGCACATTCCACACACTGGGTCAGATCAGCACAGCTTTTGCCCGGCTCCAGGAAACTGTCAATCAGTTTATAACATGACTAGAGAATTGTACAAGAAATAATTAAATGGCAAAGGATTAAATATGCCAAACATTTAGTTTATTATGCAGTGAAATGAACAATAAGAATTACTACTAATTTACTTCTTCTATTGCTAGAATTTCTTGATATAATACAGTCCTGCATGCCTGCAGAAGACATAACTGCCTTAGGCTAAAGGCAGGTGATTCTAAGAGCAAAGAGTAGGCATAAAATGTTTCTCCATATATGATTTGATATAAAAGCATTAGCAAGAAGTCTCTTAACTGACCAAAGAGTCTATTATAGAAAAAAGGTAACATTTCCTAAAAATGGATCCTTTGTTATCTCCCAAGTAAAAGTTCTTCTGCAGCCCATGTTCTTGCCTTCCATTTCTATATGAAACATACGTACTCCTCCAAATTTCTAGTGGCAGTTGAGTAAGACATTACCTTTAGATCCTTTTTGAGACGTTCAATATTACGAACATTTGTTAGTTCCTCCAGGCCCAGTATTAGTACCTGTATTAAAATACATCATGCCATTCAGATGAAGAAATAAGTCCTTGGGAAATTGGGTGAGTTTAGAAGGGAGAACAAGAGCATAGGAAGAAAGATATTTTCATCCTTAATATTACAAACTTTTCCTGTAAAAATAGACTAACTGATCTTCTATATTACTAGAAAAAGAACCTCCAGATACATCATTATTTAATTCCCCATGATGAGAAAAATCTGGCTTGTGTAATAAGCTTACATGATTTTTAACCATGTGCACTCATATATATGAACATATAAAATAACTGTTTTACTTGAAATTATTTATTTGCCCAATGGACTAGGTTTATCTTCAAATTTCCTTTACAGAGGTCATATTTTGATCACTCACCATGGCATTGAAAACATTCTCAAGAAGCCTTCCAAGCCTGAAGTTACTGGCACCTTCTTCTGAGGACAAGACAATGAGGGTGATACTGGGAACAACAAACAAAAGAAATTGAAGATAGTGTTTCATTGCAAAATATTTATAGCAGATAAATAGAAAAATATATTTCCTATATTTTGCAAATTTTCAAATTATATAGAAGAAATCCAATATTTCATCAAAACTTAGTGGAACTTCAAAATCCTTAAGAATAGATAAAATAGCTGCAAGAGATTGATAATTTCTAGGAATATCCTCAACTCAGCTGGAATATCCACGGTCGGTAGAAACTGCTTTGTGGATACAGAAGTAGGAAAGAGAATTTTCTTAGAAACTCTCTTATATTTACCTCTAATCTCTGAGCTATGTATAACAACTCTGTAAATAGGAACTTGTACGTCAAGTTGTTTTTTTTCTTTTTGCATGTTTTTGCATTCCAATCTTTTCCCATTTTTATACTGTGTATTTAAGAGCTCTGGAAATCTAGAAACATATTCAGTTGAAAAGATGAATAAAAACTACTGATGTGGTCCAATATGCTATGTTAATCTGAAATAGTTGGAAGAATTTCTCTACATATAAAATACATTTTGAAGATTAATAGAACTGGAGAATGAAATAAGGTTCCCAGTTTACTATTGTTTTGAGCTTTTTCATTTTAGCCATTCCAGTTTAGAACAGATGTCGAAAGTCTAAAAGAATTGCAGCATAAATAATGTATCTTGAAACGCAAGAATAAAGAACAAATTTCTTAACCCTAGCCCTTTCTAACTCCTCCTAAACTGAAATAATTGCATTTTGGTGAAAGAAATAGCAAAATGAGCCTCCCCAAACCTAAGCAAGCATGAGGAATGAAAGAAAACCTTTCTCTAGACTGTCTAACGTTGCAATAAAAGTTAATATATATTAGAATGCCCGTTTCAATAAGGCGGCCCAATGTTGTATCATGAACAAATGGGATATCCAAATAAAGAAAATCAAACTGAATTGTGGGTATTTGTATATCGATGTTTTGATTTTACATTATTCATCAGAAGTAGTTATGTAATAGACAATATTTCAAAAAATGAATGACTACCATTAGGATCATGTGTTGTTATTCCATATAATTCAATAGGAATTAACAGCATTACTGAACAGCCAATGGGAAATCAGCAAAAATGACAACACAGATTGATACAGGCATATTTAATTCCACATTACACAATTTTCTTCTTCAAGAAGTTGAACTGGCATGGAGAGGGCTAGAACATTTCATACTAAGAGAAACTCAGGAAACCAGAACCAGGACCAGGGACAATTAAAAATAGTTGATTTGCATTAGATAAACCTATCTAGCAACCTGATTATTAGCAGAAAATTCTAGATATCAGTGTTGCAATTACTGAAAGATTGAAGTTTAAAATATTCTAAAATTATTAATGCTAAGGACTTAAGTTATAAAATCTGAAAGATCTTTAATTGTAAAAATTACCCTATATGCATTAATGCCTACTGCAGAAACAGACCACCTGCTAGCAACATGGCAACTTGGGGGCATACATATTCCTGATTCTACATACCTATTATGAAACACTTTCCACATCACATGAGTATTCTCTGTACGGGCTGCTATCAGCTGGACATCTAAATTGGAACCAAACATATGAACCCCATTCAGGGAGCCAATTACAGAAAAGGGTAACTGGGAAAGAAGAGAAACATTAGTGTAGTATTCATACACGAACATATGAAACTACAATAGACAGCCAATATCTATTTAAACTGAAAATTTTCAGTTTTCAGTAAATATTTAACACTGTTTTTTCCTCACTTTTCTTAACAGATAACTTTTAGCAAAATGGCAGAGCACTTGTCAAACCAGATATATCACTTTCCCACTGTCATAACAATCTGGATTATTAGCATTTTTAATTCTTAACTTTATTTTATCATGCTAAACTTTAAAAACTTTAATTTTAAAAAAAATCAAAGGAAGTGTTTTTACACTGTACTATTACTGTTTCCAACTAAACTACACAACTTCTTAGACTGTTGGACTAACAAGTCAATCATTATCTTCTCCCAGCATGGAGCATTTTGGCAAGCATATATTTTCAATAGAAGAAAATATATGTAGCTCAGTTGAACTAAGAAGTCCTTGTTGCTCTTTGAGTTTGGTAGTTTGGTTGCCAATTTCATTATCCAATTAATGTCAGCAGTGCTAGTGAGTGTGGGGTTTGCTCCTCATTTATATATAGAAACTTGCCCTACCAATGTTGGTGGGGGTATGTTTTTTTCTTTGATATTCTTTGATTAGGATATTGTTTTCTGCTTGATTGTTTCTCTGATGCTGATCCCTGCTTATCTGAGTGTTGATTACTGGAGAATCAGGAGCAAACTCCATATTCATTATCACTGCTGTTACTTAGTTGAGCAAGTAAAATCCCTGCTCAAAAAGCACCGAGGACTCCACAAAACAAGTATTTCTTAAAGTGATTCGCAGCGAATCATTCGCTATCAATTGGAATGAAAAGCAGGATGGCCACGTCTCACCTGCTGCTTTGTAGACCCTCCTCTGCTCCTACAGTATAAAGGCACTCCACTACTGGCCGTAAGGCACAACAAGATTACGCAATTTTCCGCCTCTTCCCACATTTTGAGCCTTTTCCCACACTGCACTGGCAGCGGGAGTAACTACCGAATGCAAGACTCCGCTATTTCTATTCCCTTTGCCCAATGTCCACCACATTTCCACTCGCAGGTCTCATTGCCGCCATGTTGAGTAACCCACGGTATGCCGGGATAGCAGAGCCGATGCTATGGTAACAAGTCCTCATGGATGATTGGTTCTTTTCTACCTTGCCCCCTCCCACCGGTCTGTGATTTGTTCACTGTTTCCGGGAGGAAGCGGTCAGCAAAAGAACTCTTAATTATTAAGAGAGAATGAAAAATAAATTGATGTCTCTTTCTTGTGCGCATGCGTGCCGAAGCGGACCTGAAGGGAAGCATTTCCTGTGGCTTTAAAACAAGTGAACTGTAGGAGCCGGATGTCTGTTTCGGGTACGGAGATGGGGGTGGGGTGGGGAATGCAAATGGGAGGGGGAGAGAATTCAAAGTGGGAGAGGCATTTATTAAAGGGTTGAGGGGAGGGTGGAAGTAAATCCGAGTACGAGGCACAAATAACCTTCCTGCTTCTCCTCCATCGCCTCATTTCAGAAAAGCCAATACAAAACCTTCCCATTTCTCTTTCGTGGCTTTGGTTTTAATAAATTAAGCTTTGAGAGTAAATTCAGAGCAAACAAAGCCTAAACTGTCATGGAAGCAATATTTGTTTTTCAGTTTATTAATTTACGGGAGTCATTATAACAAGATGCTGATAATCTGGTTAATTTTTTAAAAGGAGGTAGAGCATGAGCGGCCTTTCTAACCACTAAAGGGCGTGGCAGCTGGCAACTAGCAACTAGCTAGTGGCTATAGGAATAGCTCTTGGTGGGAGTAGTAAAGGTGAAGAATAAGAAGGAGTTGCCTTCATTTTTTCTTGGAGGTTTCCTATAAGTATCTGTTAACTGCTCTGAGAATTAAATGTTGGTCTAAATCAACTTTGCCAAGAGCCCCTCCGTTTTGATTTGTTGGGGTTCTGGCTGTGGAAATTACAACATCAGGCATGGAGAATGAGGTTTTGGAGATCTTGCTGAAGTATAATTCTCACTCATGCCTCATAATCTTAGGCTCAGAAGGCTAGTTCTGCTGGGAGTTGTAGTGAAGCAACATTTAGAGGTAAAGATTTTGGTTGCAGGAATCTTTATTTTAAACTGGAGGGATGTGAGCCTATTGTAATCCATTTTGTCTCTTACATATGCTTTCATTCCACTTTTCATTTATTAGTCTCTTTTCTTGTTCTTTCACTTGTCTAATAGTTCACTTACATTGTACAGCATTTAGTCCTCTTTTAATACTGAATAAATACTAAGAAGTCATGTATTTCAATTGGCTTTTGTCTTTAATATTTTGTTTTACTACTCTTCTCTATTCTCATCTATGGTAGCCGAAGGAGATGGTGGTACCAATGCTGGACATGCCTGCTCAACCTATCGGGATGGTTGCTGATGTTGTGTTTGTTATTGAAGGCACTGCCAATCTTGGACCTTACTTTGAATCTTTGCGCAAGCATTATCTTCTTCCTGCAATTGAGTGAGTATTCACAGTCTCAAGGTATCATTTGCTTCCCTTGATTTATCAGTGGAGGCTGTAGGTAGAAAACAATACTAGTAAAATTTGACTGGCTGTTATTGTGTTTTTTATATACAGCTTGTATTCTGACTTTAGTAAGCCTAGTAATATGTAACATGGTTTGTAGAAACTCTTCTGATGAGATATACAGTATGTGATGCATTTCTTCATTGAAGTATGTTGGAACAAAGTTGGTAGTAAAATAGAGAACCTATTTTTTTCTAATTGAAAACTTCAAGCATATAGAAAGAATAAACTTATAGATTCCAAATGGTGGACTCTCAGGGAACATAGAAGAAGATGAATTGAGAATAAAATGAACATTCCAGATTAAGTTAACAAGCTCAAACTAATGTTAGATTCACAACATTTAAATTAACATTTAAACATTTAAATCATGTGACAAATTTTCCAATTCTGGCTTTGATTTCGTTAATTCATATAACTTGCTCTTAAGCAGCCAAAATCAAGCCTTCAGTTTCTTTTTTAATCTTTCAGTTGTAAGCCATTGCCAAGTTTATCTTTGCCTGCTTTCCCCTTGATCTGTTATAGAAAGTGACCATGTAATGTTTTCCTCTTGCCAACATTCTGTACTTTTTCATTACAATACTTTGATATTCATATTTTGTTTCTTGCACA
>JANHFQ010001326.1:103813-114653 GCA_032468035.1 Aparallactus werneri
AACTAACTAACTAACTAACTAACTAACTAACTAAATAAATAAATAAATAAATAAATAAATAAATAAATAAATAAATACGATGTTTAGCTACCCACTCATTTTGGGATGAGGGTAGATGTTTCCAAGCAACTAAGCATTGAGTTTTACATCTGTGGATTTTAGAATCAAGGATTTTCTTGATTTCAAACTGTTGTTCCCCTTCTATTATGATGGGAATAGGTGGTATAGAAATGTGTAGTCTAAGAGGGGAGATGATTTCTCATTAGAGTAGGCTAATGTGAAACACTGGGTGAACCTCTCTAAGTGTTTTTGACAGAAGTAGTTCAACTGTTACTGGAGTCCCGTTGGGAGTGGGCAGTCTATAAATCACATAAATAATAAATTGATAATCCTTGTGATTGGGAAAGGTCCAATGAATTTTGGTCCTAATTTTTTGGATAGTTGTAGGGATTGTAAAAATTTAATGGATAGATAGACCTTCTCCCATACACGGAAAGGTTTAGGTTCCATCCTTTTCTTATCAGCTTGGACCTTGAAAGCTTCTGTAGCTTCTTTCAATGCTAATCTGACCACAGGCCATGTGTTCTACAGGTTATCTATCCACTCCTTAAGAGAGGGGCTGGCGGGTTCCTCTGTAGGCAGTTCAGGCATGGGACTGAAATCCTGGCCTGTGGCTACTCTAAAAGGGGTGAAACCAGTACTGGAGTGTATGGAATTACTGAATGCAACTTCTGCAAAAGGTAAAAGTTCAGTCCAGTTATCTTGCTGGTAATTAATAAAGAATCTTAAGTATTGTTCCAGCACCCCATTCATACATTCACATGAGCCATTTGTTGATGAGTGATGGGAGGAGCTTAAGCCTTGGGCAGTGCCAAGTAAGCTCAGAAATGTCCTCCAAAATTTGGATGTGAATTGGACTCCTTTATTGGAGATAACCCTTTGGGGAGGTCCATAAAGGTGATAAATGTATACAATTTAGCCAGGCTTTTAGCAATTGGGATTTTTTGGCAAGGTATGAAATGGGCTTGTTTGAAAAACAGATCCACTACAACTGAAATAACTGTATTTCCCGCACTTTTGGGGAGTTCTACAAAGAAATTGTCACATAAATAGTGCTAGCCTGGTATCTATTGCCTTGCCATTGGGTGAGGACATCCCTCAGGTACCCACTAGACCACCCATGGGGGGGGGAGTTAGCACCCACTTATATAAGGGGCTACTCACCCGCCTAGTCTCCTTCCTGGTGACCATGCTTCATGGGTGGCATACATGCACGCTGCATATCTGCATTCTTGATCTCAACAAGGACTCAGGTAGCCATTTTATACTTTTAATGTAACCTTTACTCAAATAAACACTTGATGTCTTCTACAACATCTGCCTCCAGTATCTTATGTGGTCCAGATCAGAAAATTCATCTCAAGAGAAATCCATGGAGATCTCTCTCCAGGATGCTGAAGGTTCTGCTACGGTTTGTAAAAAGTCCTGGAGTTTTCCCCTGCCATCTTTTCTCTGCTGCACAAGTGAAGGCAGCTAGCTACATAACTATCTATGTCCTTCTTTAGTGATGGCTACAAAAATTGTCTTTTGATTAGATGTAGAGTTTTCACAAACCAAAAGCGTCTGGCCAGTTTGGAGTCATGGCATCTTTCCATAAGGTGCAGTCTTTGGCTGGCTGGGACATATAATTTTCCTCCCACCCAAGCCAAATTGTCTGTCATTAAACAAATGTTTTTGTGGATCAGAAACCATTTGTTGGTGGCCAATGCTTGTTTAAAAGTTTGAGTGGTGGCATTGTCAGCTTTTCTTGTTTTGCTTGAACTCTAATAATTACTTTGGCCACTAGTTGATTGGGTTGTATTAGGGGATTGGCTATGTCTGGTTTCGCATTATTGTACTGTGGTTTCCTAGATAGTGCATCTGCTAGGACCCCCCCCCCCAAGGAGATATCTGAGAGTAAAATCAAATCGCTTAAAGTATTGGGCCCATGGTACTTGTTTTGGGGAGAGTTTCCTTGGGGCTTTGAGAGCTTCTAGATTTTTGAGATCAGTCCAGACCTTGAAAGGAATTCTGCTTCCTTCTAAGAAATGCCTCCAAGTTAGCAGGGCCCAACGAACTGCATAGGCTTCTTTCTCCCAAATCTTTGTTCAGTTTCACTTATTTTTTTGGATGTGTAAGTGCATGGTTGTAGTTGGCTCTGCTTGTTCTTTTAGAGCAGAACCACCCCTACTGCCACATTGCTAGCATCCACTTGTATGACAAAAGGTTTCTCCGTATCTGGATGCTTTAAGATGGGTTCTGCTGAAAACAATTGTTTTAAGTTTTTCAAATGCCACTTGGCATTCCATTCTCCAATTATTGGTTTTGGGCCATGTCGATCTCGGCTTCTTCTGCTGTAAGGTACCACTCATGCAGATGGTTCAGAGCCCCTCAGGTTACACAGGCATTGTACAGGTTGCCACTCAGCCTGTCCTTGAAACAGCTCACCAAGATATCTTCTGGCCATTCTACATGGCGTGTGAGGTCCTGGAATTATTTGGTGTATTCAGCCACTGGTTGCCATCCCTGCTTCATGACTTTGATGTAATCACGGGCCTTGCAATCAGCAAGGGGGGTCCTCAAAATGTCTCTGCAGGGCCATCATAAAACAATCAAAGCTCCGCAGGTCTGGTGCATCAGCATTATGCAGGATCACCATCCATCTGCGATGGCCCCTTCTAGAGCTAGGGTAACAACTCTAACTTGGCCCCCTTGGGTTTGAAAATCTCGCCCATACTCCTGCGTGTATGTGAGGGCATGCACCATGAAGAATCCCAGTTGCTGCGGGTCCCCATCAAATTTCAACTCCAAGGAAGTTCTCCCCAGCTGGGGTTGGAGGGGGGTTTGTTGGCCCCATGGCTGTGGCACCATCGGCTTGGTCAACTGCTCTCGGAGAGGGGGTGTAGCCCTGGCATCGTTAGCAGCTGCCATTTTTACTCCTCTTCACTGCCGATCTGGCTCATCTCGGATATTGAAAGTTTCCAAAGTTTCGAGCACAAAAGGGTTATGTGCCTTTTTAGCCAACTCTCCCTCCGCAGGTCTTCGGCTCATTTCTCCTTGTCAGAGAGGGCCTCCAGCTCTAACTTCCAACCCCGACTTCCAACTGCCATGAGTGAGGGTGACACATCTGGTTCTCCCATCCCAGCTGTCCTTTCTGATTCCAATGGACCAGTGGGGCTTTGTTGGATCTTCCAGGGTCCCCTCTGCCTCTCTGACGGGGTATAGGGAGCAGGCCTCCAGTTGGAGGGGAGTGGACATTTCCCCCTGGCATTTGGCTTCTCTCTCCTCGCTACTTTACTCCAACATAGTTTGCAGGGTCTCCTCGGTAGAACAACAATCCACTTCTCCAGATAGACCACTTGTATGCAGACTCTGCTTTATGTAAGGATCTTCTAACTCTTCTAACTATACTAACTAAAGTATAAACTCTTGAAACTGGGCTTTTATTAAGCAGAAGTGAAAGCAAGACAATCAAAGCAGAGTCTGAATTCCCTTAGGCAAAACATTGAGAGTTAAAGCAGTAGAGACCCCTGCCTTCAGCTAGATGCAGATTCAGCCAATCCACAGGTGTGAAGATGTTATTGTAATGGGCCGTCCTGAGAACAAGATAAGCAGGCATTCCCATGGCCATCTTCCTCCGGCTGTCAGAGTGGAAAAATCTCACATGGCCCTCCTGTCTAATACATTCCAAGAGGTGAGAAACTCTCAGGGCACCCAGGTAACAGGATACAAGTTATAAAATGGCATTTGTCAAAGGCAATAAAACAGAAAAAATACATCTGAGATTCCCCCTTCTCCCAAATGAATGGCAGTATCACTTTAGGGATCTGACACACTCTTTCTAGAATCTCAATATCTTTTTAATATCATGGCAACCAAAACCAGATGCAATGTTCCCAAGTGTGGTCTTACCAAGGCATTATAAAGTGGTACTAACACTTCACATGATCTTGATTCTATCCCTCCGTTAACATAGCCTAGGATTGCATTGGGTTTTTTTGGCAGCTGCAGCACATTGCTGGCTCATATTTAAGTAATTGTGTTCTAGAACTCCAGGATCCCTTGTGTTGTTATGACTATTGAGCTAGGGACCACTATTCTATTTCTGTGCATTTGATTTTTCTAGACTAAATATAGAGCCTTATTTTTCTCACCATTGAATTTTATTTTGTTACATAGAGCCGAGTGTTCACGTCTGCTGAGATCCTTCTGTATCTTGAGCCTATCTTCTGGAGTGTTGGTTATTCCTGCCAGCTTGATATTGTCTGGAGATTTAATGAATTCCCCTTTTATCCCCTTGTTAAAGTTGTATCTTTACTGGCAAGTCTGCCTAGGCCAGCATTTCCCAGCCTTAGCCAATTTAAGATGCATGGACATCAATTCCAGGAATAGCATTGATGGCTGCAGTATTCTGGTAGTTGAAGTTTACTCATCTTAAAATGACTAAGGAGAAAAAGAGGGCAGCACAAGTACTTGCAATTTTGTTCAAGCCACATGCCAATGGCTTCTTTGTTCTTCCACATGCTAATGGTTGCAGCACTGCAGGCTTTCAAGGTTTTCCAGCTGCACCCAAAGCAATTGAACTGAGATCTGCCTGAAAGATCCCGGTGCCCACCTCCAATGTTGTATTAATAGGGCATATATAATGCATGATAACGTTTGACACTGATACTGATGAACCTGCCAATCCAGTTTAATCAAAGAAACCATGGACAAAGAAGCATTTACTTTATCATTATAGAAGAGAAGGTTAGCGAAAGCTAGCCCAATATCCTTTCTCCATCAATGCCTAATTATTATTTGCTGGAAAAAATTGTAGAGACTTCAACATTGATGGTACTGGGCAAATTAAAAAAGGAGGGGACACTCCACATTATACTGCTGAATGTAAAGTTTATCAGTCTAGCAAATGTGGAGCATCCCTAATGACTTTTTGCAAGGCTCATCATGGGGAATGCTGGAAGTTGCCATTTAGTAACATCAGAAGGGCAACAGATTTCTCAACCCACATCCAACAGGTGTTTATAATTACCTCATTATCCAACAAAAGCTGTAGCAACTTCCATCTGGATCCCAGCTTTGGAATGCTTACATATGTTAATTTCGTCCAAATATTTTAAAGCTTTTACTCTAATCCTATATCCACAATGGTTGAGTAATAAAATGCAAATACATTTCTGGATGGTACCATTTATAAATATAGCCACCGTAACTGTGCTTAGCAACTACAGTGCAATAGTTTTGGTCATAAGTTACACCAGTTACTGAAATTATGCAGAGAAATTACATGCTATTCAAATTTTTTAAATTATAGCTGCCTAGATAGTACCCTAGTTGCTAAGAGGGATCGTTGTCACCTATGTTCTTGGCAGAGGCACTATACTTCTAAAGAGCTACATGATATACATACTGTATCATGTAACTTTGAGATTCCTTCACACAGAGCATTTATGAGTGACAAGGTGGCAATTCTCACCAGAGTAATCCTTTTCTTCTTGAACTCACTTTCACTGTAATAAGCATGCCTTTGCATAGTGCACAGAAGGTAGATACATGTTTCTTCTCCCCCTCACACACACAATGGTAAAATATGGGGCTATCCAGAGAAGCCAACTTGTAGAAAATTTAGGATAAATAAAGTTAATTTCTTTAGACAATGTTTAACTAATCTATAGAATTTCCTCCACAAGATATAATAAAAAGTGCTATTTTAAGAAGAGACAAATTTATAAGCAGGGCTCTCTTTATACATTTAGCCATAGTGTGGTTTATTTGTCTTATTTTTCAGCAACAAACACTATTTACAAATCTTGTTTTAAACATAGTTTGTCATTAAGTTTAAAATTATAATTCTGTAGTGTTTATGCTCTGCCCATTTCTTTCATGTACTAGTGGAAAACAGGAATTCTTTTTAAAACTCAATTATATCACTCATATGTGACAACTCTATTAAAGAGTTGGTTTACTGCCAAGTCGAACCTTACTCAATCAGTTGTATTTTTGAAACACTGGATATCAACTTTCAAACGTCCCATGTTTTATGGGAGCCAAAGTCCAACTTACTCAGACAGCACAATTACTGGAAAACAGATACTGGGGTAGATAGGTGTTGGTCTGGTCCAGCAGGCTCTTGTTATGTTCACTCTGGTTGACCCATTCCACTTGCTGAACCTTCCCCTTCCAAGAGGAAGATGCAGGAATCCTGTCTTCCTTGGCACCTCTTTACCCTACCCTGCCCATTCTTGTTAACAACATATTCTACATAGTACTATTTTGTCATTACATTCCTGATCTAAGAAATGGGCAGGGGGATAATTTAACTGTAGCTATAATATTTTAACTTACAACATTATTCACTTGCCAACCATTTCTACTGTATTGCATTTCTGTTGAGATATTTGTAGCCTCTGTACTCACTCACACAACTCACACTATTGTTTAGATTCACTTATTCACACTCTGTCCTTTAAGCTTAATTGAGCTCAAGAAGCTTTTTTTATTTGTATAGTTCTTTTTGCCCTACTTTAAGATAAAACAAATATAATTAAGAGAAAGTGCTGTTGTTTTTTTTACCAAAAATGTAAACTCTTCCCTTTCTCTCATTTTAAGACTAGTGTAATATAAATTTTATTAAGACAAATAAAAGTTTCTGGGAGATAGGGGTTAGAGAGGTCTTTCTCTTTTTCAGTTTCACTTTTTCCCAGCTGATGGGTATTTATTATTAAGACTGTCAGAACCACTCTCACTTCCATTCCCTATAAATATTTCATGGGATAACTGAAAAAAAGAATTTATCTTTAAATTTAACCCAATCACTCCCAGCCTAGTGCCCTCTATAACTGTTGGTCTACAGATTTAAAAATTCCAGCCAGAATGAATACAGCTGTAGTCTAGTGAACATGGAAGAGATCAAGTTGGAAAAAGCTGGTATTTAAAAACATATGAAATGAAAGAAACTGCTTGAGAATAGCTAGCAGAAGGTTAACCTGAATTAAAAGCTAAGGTTTTTAAGTTATCTGGCTTTTGATGGGAAAGGACAGTGTTCTGCCCAATGAATTTGACAGTGGTTAAATTGACGCAGGAAGGTTTTTGTTCCATAAGTATAAAACGCAATGGAAGAGCACAATGGATTGTGCATATGTGTAAGGAAAGACTGTTGTCTAGGAACAACTCACAATTTTTGGCACCATAGGCAAAAGAAACAATAGTGCTGAATGAGGGATTAAATAATAACCAGTTGCTGCTCTTTAATTGTATTCTAAGGAGAGTCAGTTTGTGATTAAAGCACCAGGCTAGAAACCAGGAGATTTCTGCCTTAGAGATAAAGCCAGCTGAGTGACTTTGGGCTAGTTGTTCTCTCTTAACTCCAGGAAGAAGGTAATAGAAAACCACTTCCAAAAATCTCATCAAAAAACTGCACAGACTAATCCTAATAGTTGACATAAGTCTATTCTGTCTCAAAGATATGCATACGCATATGCACCCACAGGACAGGAAGGCCTGGAGGAACATTGTCCATGGGGTCGCGATGAGTCGAACACGACTTCGCAGCTAACAACAAATGCACCCACACAAGACCTGTTGCTCAATCTAAGCTCCTTTACCCTGCCTTTTTAAAAGTTCAGCTGGTTTGAGGTATACCATAGTTAACAGGGTTGATCTTAGTTTTAATGTTATATTAAATTGTCCCTTTTCTTTGTAGAGGACTAATCATGGAAGCAGAAGAATGTGCTAAGATGAGGGTTGCACTAAATTTCAGAAATAATAAAGTAATTTCTAAAACACATTATACAACTACTACAGTTTTGCTATTGCTTAAAAACAAGAGCAATTTTCAAAGTAAATTTCCAGAAACATGAAGGCAATTTATCTGTTGTATAATCTAAGTAAAGAAGTCCTATGTTAGGAAAGTAGGCTGATGAAAAACCTGTAGCAGCAGCAGTAGTAGAAGTAGTAGTAGTAGTAGCAGCAGAGCAGCTACTAGCCTTCTCCTAGAGATGTATTTACAGTTCCTTCTTAGTATGATGACAATCTTGCCTGTAATATCCTGAATAAAAAATGACTGCCTGAAAGCACTTCCTTATTTATCCCCACACTTGCTATTTGGGGTCTGCTTGTCCTGGGTATGTTCCATTGAATGATCCAGCAGATGTAACCCAAGAACACAGTACTGTGGTTTCAGGAAGGCATCTTCATGCCCTTTTGAGTCACATAAGGATGGGAGGTAACAGAGTAAAGGGAAATAAAAGAAGCAGAAAGACCCTTTTTTGATGATTGATTGCAACTCCAATTTAGGAAGGAACAATATGGCAGAATATGTGTATGTTGAACTGCCTCTTTGCAATTTAATTCATTTTTCTTGCTATATATAATCTGATCCTTTGGCAGCCCATTGTAATTTGTCCCATTCCAAACCCTCCCCTCTAAATCTCTGAACTCATTACTAGTTTTAAGCACAACAATAGATCAGACATCTGGCTCATGGCCTTATTATGCAGAACTTTCAAGATGAATATGCTGAGAGGAAGTAAAGAAAGGCATGTAGCAGGCAAGAATTGCTTGGGCGGATGAGATGATCACACTTGGGTCACAAGACGTTTGTTGGGCACATCTGAATTGCCTGTAGGCACCATACCATCTAGAAATTCTGAATTGGGTACAATAAGTTCTTTGTCCCCATGTTTCTCCATATGTAGAGCTTTCTCATGGATATGAGCTTTCCTTTGGATGGCAGCAAGTTCTGGGGATGGTGGTGGGGTATATGGACATGTTGTAATGTGGATGTATTGACCTTGATCCTCACAATCAGTTTCTCGGTGATAAAAGTAGCTGAAGTTGGAGACAATGACAGGTACTGGAAGCGAGATAGTGAGTACTCCAGCAATGGCACAAAGAGACCCCACAATTTTGCCTCCAATAGTTTCAGGATACATGTCACCATATCCCACAGTCGTCATGGTAACCACAGCCCACCAGAAGGCAGCAGGGATGCTGGAGAAATTTGACTGTTCGTGATCAGCTTCTGCAAAATAGACAGCACTGGAGAACAAGATGACTCCAATGAAGAGGAAGAAGATGAGTAAGCCCAGTTCCCTCATGCTGGCTTTAAGCGTCTGACCTAGAATTTGCAATCCTTTGGAGTGTCTGGAGAGTTTGAAGATTCTAAAGACTCTCACCAACCGGATAACTCTGAGGATAGCCAATGACATGGCAGGTTGGCTTACCCCACGCTGGCGTGCAAACTCTGTACCAAGGGCAACAAAGTAAGGTATGATGGCTATAAAATCAATAATGTTCATGATATTCTTGAAGAAAGCTGGCTTACTTGGGCAGGCTATGAATCGCACTAGGAGTTCAAAGGAGAACCAACAGATGCAAATGGTTTCCACAATGAAGAAAGGATCTTCAGGATGAGCCTTTGGTGGCATTACATGCGGCACACTGCTATTCAAATGATGGTGGACAAGCTGTGGAAAGGAAGAAAGGAAAACAGAACGACTTGGTTAAAGTGGCTTAAATAATCTGAAGGAGGTGAAAAATGAGTGTTACAGTATAAAACATTGATTTTAATTAGAAGAGATGGGCTAAATTGGTGAACATACTAAAGCAAGTTTTTTCAAACTGGAAACTTTAAGAAGTGTGAACTTCAATTCCCAAAATTCAGGGAGTTCAGATACATAAATCTTGAAGTTGCAAAGTCTGAAAAACATTACTAGAGATTACAATGGAAACATACTCAGAAGGCTCTACAATTGAAATGGCCAGGCCACCATATACTCTTTCTGAAAACATCAATATTCTTCCAAAGAAAAATGTTATATGCCCATATATTGAAGTCTTCACAATTGTCACATTATCATCATAAACTGTGCCCTTTAATTATATTCCACTGTACAGGTAGTCCTTGATTTGTGATCACAACTGAGGCCAAAATTTATGTTGATAAGTGAGACATTGGGTACGTGAGTTTTGACCCATTTATGATTTTTCTTGCCACAGTTGTTAAGTGAATCATTGCAATTGTTAAGTTAATAATGTGATTGTTAAGTGAATCTGACTTCCCCATTGACTCTGCTTGACAGAAGGTCTCAGAACTTGATCACATGATTCCAGAGCACTGGAACTGTCATAAATATGAATCAGTTGCCAAGCATCTGCATTTTTATTACATGGGGATGCTGCAATTTTTGCGAAAAAAATAGGTCTTAAGTCACTTTTTTCAATGCCGTTGTAACTTTGAACAATCACTAAACTGTTGTAAGTCAAGAACTATATGTAGCAGTTTTCCTAGGTCATTCTCACTAGCATGGACTGCCCTTTGGTAGTAAATAAAATTAATGAGGATAATAAAAGTTAATAATCACAAACCATGTTACTATGATCACTGATTTTTCCCCAATTTAGTGTGTCGTAAAGTCTGGGACTGCTTTCTTTATCACTCCCAACTTCAGTTGACAAAAGCAGCCAATTTTACCACATTTTATGACCTTCTTGCCACAGTTGTTAAGTGATTCACAGTAGTTGTTAAGTTACAGTAGTAACATGATTACTAAGTGAATCTGCCATATGCTAAAGAAACAAAAACAACAACAACAATAGAATCTGGCTTCCTCACTGACTTTGCTTGTCAGATCACAAAAGTGATCTTGGGGTCATTGCAACCATCATAAATACAGGCCAGCTGCCAAGCATCTAACTTTTGATCAAGTGGCTATGGGAATGCTACAGTGGTTGTATAAAAATGGTTGTAAGTCACTTTTTTCAGTGCTGTTGTAACTTTGATAGGTCACTAAATGAATTG
>JANHFQ010001326.1:235560-254627 GCA_032468035.1 Aparallactus werneri
TCTTTGGCTTTGAAACGGAGATGAGCACCGCCCCCTAGAGTCGGAAACAACTAGCATGTATGTGCGAGGGAACCTTTCTTTTCCTTTACCCAAAGCCAAGATTTTATTTTTTTCTATCTCAACCACAAGCAGTATCCTGGTAGAAACAAAGCTGAATATATTCTTTTCTCTAATTAAAACACTCAATTTTGTCATTTCTGCTAGCTCCATCACATTTTTCATCCATTTCTCTATTGTGGGAGTTGATATATCCTTCAATTACAATGCATAAAGAATTCTCACTGTGATCAGGAAAAAAAGTTCAGTTGCACATATTTCCTTCTTGTTATCATAGCAAATTAATCTGGGAGATGGGAAATTTGTGGTTCTGTGTACTTCTACAGAGCCTTCACTAGTGTAGCCATTGGTGATGGATGCTGGGAATTCTGTTTCAGTAACAATCGGAAAGGCTGCAGCTTCTTCAGTGTTATTGTTATTATACTTGAGTTATTATATTTGTGTTATTATACTTGTGAAAAAGGCATTTGCTATCTGTACTGCATTATACTGTCAAAACCACTGTCTTTGACAAGAACCATTGTGGGACTCTTGTAACATAAAGCAGTTTAGGATAAAGTGAACAATCTTTTAATTGTTGAAAGAAGCAGTTCATATTCCTGGAGAGCCTACCAATGCCAGTTGCTTGAACAATGGCACCAAATGAGTGGGGCTGCTATCCCCCCTTATGTTTACTGAGATGAGCCAATGTTTAAAAAGCAGCAGTAGCCCTTATATTTCAATATTCATCAATTTCCTAATATAGAACAATGAGAAAAGATGAGACTTGTTAACAATAATGGCCAGGGTGAGGACCACAATGTTATCTATGGGTTAGGAAGAGAAAACATATAGGCTGTTCCTTTGGCCCACACATGGGCCAAAGGCATTAAAGGTTCAGGACATCTTTGGCCAGTCAAGAAGTATTTTTTAAAGTTCCTGTGGATATATTTATGAATGCCTTCCTCTCCTTTTTTTTCTCCTCAGGGAACTCATTAGGTAGCCAACGGACAGACAGTATGTCAGTGAGAACGTATTCCTGTTAATGCCAAGATGGAGCAGGTAGGCTACAGTTTAATAGGACATAGGACACCCCACAAACATAAAATGCAAAATACATCCATATAGGGTGACTGTCCAAAGGATGGATTAGCATAGTTTGAACTCTGAGCTTTTAAATTTAAATATAAAACAACATATAGATAAAATAACCTAGAAGGAATCTGGCCAAAAAGTTTCTGCAAAATGTTTGTTGGTAAGAAGATGCAATAACCAGAACGCAATAATTGACATGTATCATTGTTATTGGGATTCTGTTATATCCCAGTATAATGAGTCAAGTTTTTTTTCAAATAAAGGACACACCCTCAAAATGAAGAAAAACTTGTTCTTTTCTACTGGAAACAATCCACATTTAAGTTAGAGAATAATCCATTGGATCTAGCCCACTTTTGAGGACTGCACAAACATATCTGTGTTGCTTTCTTGACATCAATCTGATCATGTTTGTTGTTGCTGTGTTCTGAGATTTTTAAAGCCCCTGATCTAATCTATGTCTCTTGGATTTCCTTATTCCCTGCCATCCAATTATTAATCTGGTCTGACTCTTCTGAGTTTTTAAAGCTCTACCAAAGTTAATTAGGTATTGCCCAGTGCTAATACTATTGCTGTTGGGTAGCAGAGGCCTTTTCAGTGCAGAATCAACAAATAGAAATCATCTAATTTTTTCATTTACTTTTCTAATAATTTTGTAAATTATTTGCTTCCCAAGTCTTCAGGTTCTCATTGCCACCTTCCAGGCTCTGCCAGTCATGAGTAAGAGAATGGTACTATACACAATCTTGTATGGTAGTTGTGAATTATGGGATGGTTCAATCCAGCTGCTGGGTAGCAATTTGGGATTGTTGATTTTGGATCTTGGCACTGAGAATCATTGTTGCTATTGAGAAGAATAGATTGCACTGTCTCTCAACACCATTTTTTGTACATAATCATTATTAAAACTTTTAAACAAGAAGATAAAACTAACACAAACTAATGTAAAATGAAAAAAGAAACACATTAAAGAAGCAAAAGTGCAAGGGAAAAATTTGAAAAATAGAAAAGAAAGAAAGAAAAATAATATAACAAAGTGTCTTCTGATATTCCTCACAGCAGTTATAAGTACAAATATATTTTAACCTCTCTAAGTTACATCATATTACACTTCTTTCTATAATATATTCTGTCTAATCATCAAAACCATAAATCACAGATTTTGATTTTTATTGGGGGAAAGCTCCAATCATCAATAAATGTAGATTTTTTCTCTCTAAACAAATCAATTTAACTGTCTCTCAACACCATTTATAATGATGATAACAAACAAGCATACAATTTTAGATAGTAAAATCTGCAGATTAAAAATGAATACGGTTTTTTATCCTAGAGCAGGGGTGTCAAACTGGATTTCTTTGATGGCTGGATCAGCACTGTAGTTCTCCTCTGTGGGTCAGCAGTGGGGGGGGGGGCGGAGCAGGACAGATGTCTCCTGCAGCACCCTGCCAGTCAAAATGGGATGCAGAAGGTTTGCACACAACCCACCTGTGCCTCATTTTCACCCTCCATGGCCTCATGTAGCACTTTGCCACCCGTTTCTCGGCCTGTTTTTGGGTCCATTTTCAGCCTGCTTTTCGGGCCATTTTTTGTGCCTTTTTGGGCCATTTTTGGCCTGGTTTTTGGCCTGGTTTTGGTCAGCAGAGGCCATGGAGAGTGAAAATGAGGAGCGGGGCCCCACATGCAGGCAGTTTTAGCCACCAGAGGCACCGTAGCTGGTCCTTTGATATTTCCAGGCTGACCCTGAGGGCTGAATTTAAGCATCCCGCCAGAGGCACTGCGAAAATATTTTTTTGCTTTCTTGACAAAAATAGTTAATGTTCCTTTATTTCTGTTTTCTACCAGGCCAGGAGCCTATGGATTTCACCTATGGCCTACTGGCAGAATAGGCACTTACTGCCTCTGTGTTTTCACAGTTGTGGGTTGCAACCATTGTATTTTATCCCTGAAGGATAGGAGTACTTTAACATCAGTAATACCTCTCACTAACAGTTGCATATAGCTGACAGCATGGCTATTAACTGTAGGCCTCAAGGGTGGAAAAAAATTGGTTAGCTTTTTGAATCTTTGGATTTTCCCCCATCCTATATTTTTTGTAACTTTTTGCTTAAGGAACTGAAAACTTACAAACTTTTTCAGAGCATTTTGATTGGTCCCCATAATGGTATTGTCCAAATGTGGTTTTCTTTTTTTGAAAGCAACATTCACACATAGGATATAAGCATGTAACTCACCACTTGTGTACCTGCAGTAGCTCATCTAAGTCAGTTAAATACCTCATAGCTACAATTGCACAGCATGCTGACATTAGTTAGTGTGTTTCTCTGTGGCTTACACCATTCTATGAATCCAACACAGTTGATTAGTTGATGGTTCTGGGTGAAAACATCAAAAAATGAATTAATTTAGTAGCCAGGCTAAGCATCCTGTATGTATTAATGTAACAATGTAACTCAGCTAGCTACTGTATGTTATGCCCTATAAACTGGAAAATAAAAGAAAGTTTTCTGCAAAATGAATCAGAGGATGGGGTAGAATTTATTTTTACTTTTTGCTTTTGTTTTCCCAACTAAAATCTAATATAGAGGACTAATACAAGTTGGCACTAAGTAATGCCAATGCAACCATAACTCAGGTTGTCCCAGGATTATCTTTGGCTTATCCTTGGTCTCCTTCCCTAACATTCTGGCTAGGAATTGAAGATCACACAGCTCAAAATAGTTGAGAAACACTGATATGGAGTCACATGTGTGCCATGGGGGAAAGTTAGGATCAAAAATGAAAGAAACATCTTTTCAGAACTGTTAAAGTAGCATGAGATGCATTTTTTTCTTACTCTTCTTTCTCTTTTTCTTGCAAGCTGCTGTCCCAGTTATCTCTGACCTCCCTGCCTTGGGCAGGAAGACCCTCTGCTGCTGCTGCTGCCGCTGCCGCCGCTGCCTCTCCTTCTCCATCATGTGCTCACATGAGGGTATGAAGAGCTGCTGCTGCTGCTGCTGCTGCTAGCACCATCGCCGCTGCTGCCACTGTTGCCAAGAGAAAATATGGATGCTTGTGGGAGATGCTGGACAGACCAACCTACCAACCAACCAACCAACCATGTTCCTCCCCACTGCCCTCTTCCTAGTAGCAGCAGTGGCCGATAGTCAATGATGAACTCAAGGGACTCAAGCCAAGGGAGGGGCTCCTTCCCCAGAGCGGCAGAGGGAAATGGCCTTCCACCTCGGCCTCTATTTATTGTTGTTGTTTGTTCCGGGCAGGGACCTAAGAATGTGAATGAGAAAATGTGGTTGCCCACCCATCCTATCCTGCTGCTGTGCCACCAGTTCTTTCTGGTGGAGCAGGGGGAGGAGAAGTGAGGGGATGCCTCTATTTCCTGTTGCCATGTGCCACATATTGGACCAAGCAGCCTATCTTAGCCAGTTCCCCTTCCCTGCCCTGCCATAGGTGCTAAATGTTCCTCCAGCACTTTTCCTTTCCTTTTCTTTGCATTGCTGCTATGAAGGGGTCCCAGTTCACCTCCTGATGACAAAAAATGAGATGGCTGTTCAAAGGCCAGTTCTTTCTTTCTTTTTTTCCTGCCCCTTCCCATCCCTCTTCTCAACAAAGGGAGAGTATTGAAGCCAGGAGGAACAAAGCCAGTGTACCACCTCCTGCTCACACTCACCCCAAAGAGCAACTTGCCTCTAGGCCTGAAACACAAGCTTCAAATTTTGGATGCCTGAATATAAAGGTTGTTCTGTCCAGAAGTAGCTGCTTCTCAGCACAAGTCAACAAATAAAAAGAGTTCCCTCTTTCTCTTCCTTTCCCCTTGCCTTTGCAGCTCCCTGCTCCTCTAGATGAGAGAATGCCTGAGGAGGAAGGAGGAGGAAAGAGGACTAGAAATTGTCATCCAAACTCTCTTGGTGCTGGCATGAAGCAGTCCCAGTAGATAGGTGGTCCATCTGGTGTGATGGAGCATCACATTTCTTCTTTTCTTTTTTCTTCTTTTCTTTTATGAGAGCAGAGAGTGGGGAATTCAAGTCCAAGATGCTCAAACTGGAAAGATTAGACCTCAGCCTGTGATGGTCACTGGAGATAGGACTCTGGACTTTATTGATATGGCACACAGATCTCCCTTCCTCCAAGACTATTGTAATATAAGAGTTGTATTTTCTGTGTATATCTGTGCTGTGGAATCTCGTGTAAATTGAATTTCTTTTTCGACCGCCATTACAGGTTCTCTGTTAATTTAATAATGTGTCCTGCTACCCCTCTGCCCTGCACGCCAATAATTTTTATTTGATGTTTATATATTTTCACCTTTTTTTACATTTTTATTTTGGTTGTTCCTTCCAGGGAGAATGTGTGGGCGTGAAGGGCAAAGCAAAGGGGTAGTTTTGCATGAAAAAAAAAATTGGGTAGGGGAGATAAAAATATACAATCTTTGAAATCAAATCTGTCAGGGAGATTGTGAGGGGTAAACAGGAAGCTGAGGTACTGGAGGAGCTATCTTCTTCTGGTCCCCCTTCGTTCCCGTTTGCTTCCAGGGAAGGCGGAGAGGGAGGGTTACAAGGGGAGTGAGCTAAGAAATGTTTTTTTTTAAGAAAAAAGAAAAAAAAACTTTGAAAACGTTTTCTAGGATCTGCAGATTTTTCTTTATGAGCAAGGTACAGAATTGACAAGAGGATCTATCTGCTGTCTGTGAGGCAATTCCTGACATTCTTTGCTTCTACTATATTCTAGCTTTTAGGAGCCCACCATTCTTCTAAAAGAATCAGAGGTTGGAAGGAGAGTACAATGCTCCTTTGTTCAGCCCAGCACTGCTTGTTTTCAGATCCTGCACCCAAAACCTCGCCTATGGCACTGCAATACTGTAAAACTACTTTCAATACAACCAGCATTTACCAGTTAACATAGCAGTGGGAAAGATAAAGCTTATAGATACATATATTGCTTTTATTGTAGATACAGGAAATTGTATGTGAAGCAGCTACCACAGATCCAGAAATGCAGGCTGCAGTACATAATAGTGCCAGAATTTAAATCTTAGGTCTTTTTCTTCCACTTTTATTTGGTACCAGACTTATTGTCCCTTATTTCTTGGTCTTTGAAGGGAAGAACCACATCCTGTTCTGGTCTTTAGAATCTTGTTTTATTTGGCTAGCTTTAGCCTTTCTACCTGGCATGCCACCACTCTATGGATACTATGGTGCTTTCTCTGATGTACTCTCAATATTACAAAATAGTACAAAAGGACTGAGAGCACCAAGGATCAGGTTCCTACTTGGCAATGAAGTTCACTGGGTGACTTGGGACTACTTGCCATTTCAGCCCAACCAAATTTGCAGAAATATTGTAGCAATAAAAGAGTGTGTGGCCCACCTCTTTCCTGTTAGCAACTCTCCACATGGTATATTTCAAGAGCTCCCATCCCCAATTGACACTTCCATTTTTAATACTCCCATGGTTTTATTTTTCCATCTCTTCTCCTACCTTCCATTCTGTGTGCTCACTTGATTTTCCTACGACCTTTCCTTCCTTGCTTCAGATGGTGCTTTAGCATCATATCTCCCATTCAGATGGCTTGTCCATTAAATCCAAAGTTTATTAAACTGAAATCCTTTAATCAGTGGGTAAGTAAGCACAGAAGCACCCACAATGTGGAATTTAGAGTCTTTCCAGACTAAGCTTTTCTTAAATAATTACCTGTGACTTTTTCTTAAGCAATCACCTAATGCTAATGAGCTTCATATGTTGTTCAGATTATTATTTCTATACTTCTAAAACTCCCATAATCTTATGTTTTCTTTTTTACCAGGATGAATGGTTCCACAAGGCCACTGGATTTCTTGTGGAGGAGCCATCCATCTAGAAATGCCCTAGTTAATAATCTACCTCTCCAAACTAACATAATTGGAACAATAAGACGGCCAGGTTTGGGTTTTTATTTCTTTCCTCCTGGCAGCTGGTTAATACTTTGTGGGTCCATTTAATTATTTGAAAACAGAATACATAGAGGTCAAAAGTCCAAAGGCTTTAGGTTTTGCCCAGCCTCTCTTGATGTCCAAGACTGAACCATTGTTTTCTTCACCTCTTCAGTGACAGCTACTTTTCTCTTATATTGGGGGGGGGGGGGAAGATGTCCAAAAAAACACAGACTTGGGTTCTATTATCACTGGATACCAATATGTTTAAGCCCCTTCCTCCCCATAATCAATTCCCTTCATGGTGCCTACAACTCTATAATTCTCTTTCCATAAATACATTTCTCCTTTCATAATAAGGATGGGTCTTATGTTAGCTTTTCTGTTAGTACCTCTGCATCTGCCCCTGTCATCATAGGTCTGCATTAGTGCCCAGATTGTGTATTCTGGTAGCTTGGTAGCATCTGCAGAATAATCTGTTGTAGATATATCAGATAGAGGCTGCAAAACGAAAAGTGTACAGTTTTTGCTGCCATCCAATAATTGTCAAGACCTATCTAGATATGGAAGCCCTCATCCAGGGTCAATTTAGTGTACTAACAAAAACCCACGTTGAAAGCAGATTTATTTTATCCAAAAACACATTTAGTGGTCAATACTCACTAAAAGCTGCCACTCTTAAAATAGTTTTAAAGGATAAGGGGTGGCTTTCTTTTCCTTATGCAATACAGAGGATCCAAGGAAGAGCTAATCAAGGACAAAAGGTACAGAAACAAGACATTGTCCTATTCTTCATGGTATCCTAAAGGTTTCCTCCATTTAATGAGGAAAAAAATATGACCCTTTCCCAATTCCCTAAAACGTTGAGCTCCTAGGATGACTAAATCCCTTAAGGCCACTTCATCAAAGTGAAGGCTTTAGAGAAAATGAGTTTAGAAGCAAATTTCAAGTTTATTGTTCATGAAAACTAGACAAAGTGAAGACTATAAATTAAGTTTAAAAAGAGCATCCATCATTGGAGTGGAGAGAGAAGATTACTTTTATTTGAACCAAAGCAGGTGAGTCAAAGACTGAGGTCACAAGGAAGCTCAGAATTGAGCTTGGAGTCTATTTAGCACATTTGTTCAGATGTGAACAAATCAGATTCAGAATCAGATGCTGTTCATGCTGTTTACTTCTTGAAGCAGTCGGTTCTATCAGCAACCCCCCCAACCAAACTCACTCTTACGTTTTAATCTTGTTCAAAAATTTAATCTACATCTAAACAACTGAGATAAACCATTAATTACCCTCAGCCAAGTTCTGTTTGCAATTTATCCTCACTCTGAGCCTATGGGATCCAGTCTTCTATTTGGTTTAATGTATCCAATTTTGGCCTCCTGAGATTCAGTGCAATGGCCAGACATCAGATGCAGAAAAATGGTATGCAGGAAGAGGAGAGATGATACAACAGATAATTTCTACTAGTCATGTGAGGGATGCTAGCTAATATATACGCAAAAAATGGCTGAGAATGGAATATAACTGGGGTTGTAAAATAACTCATTTCTTAGCACCTGGTTAGGAAGATTGCATAAAAGAGTTTTAATTAAAAAAAATTGTAGAATAGGGTATATAGCCTATGGCTGTGCCTACCAAAAAAAGGGCTACCTGGTTATGTCAGCATTTTTATTGTGCATGACTGCCTGAAGCACAAAATGTTAATGGTGGCTTAAATAGCAACATCTTTTCCAACTCCTGTCTTTTCTTTGTACAGTTATGCAAGAAGAAATGGACCTGATATCTTGAAAGTGGTAGCACTAGAAACTTAGTTCCTGAAAGTACTATAACTAGTTTAGCTGTGATGGCATTCCAGAAAAGATTATCCTGCTGGTATCATTGTGCCAGTATATTGAGAAGATCCCAAGTTATGAAAGCTGCTATATGAGGAAGTGATTGTCTGTGTCAGATTCTTTGGTATCTTCATAAAATCTACAAATGTTCAGAGTTTCTTGGGCAAAAGGAAGAAATCGTACTTGGTACCAATACAGTTTTATGTTGTCAATTTTGCCTTTTGTTATTCTATGAATAAGCCATAAAAATAGTTGTTTTCCAAAGAACTGATAGACCAGAAAGAATTGGGGAAAGGAGAGATTAATAGGATGGGGTTTTAGGCAAGCTACTTAGAATAATTGCTATTAGGTAGCAAACAAACTGTTGTAAAATAATAATAATAAATAAAATATTAAAATGGTTGTGCAGAGTAGAAAGCCGGCTTAGGTAGTCCTATAATTTTTTATGAAGACTGCTTCAATTGAAACTGTTCCTATTCCAAAAGAATTATCTCAGATCAGAACCCTATGGGCAGAATAACAGAATGACAATAAATAAATATTGTAAAAATAAACACACTTAGATTTAATTCAAATAGGTCCAACTTTCATTAGAGTGTCGGACAGGATATTTTTCACAATTTAGAAACAAACGATGCAAACACACACTAGCATGAATCATCTCCTATTTTGGCTCATTCACTAAGACTGACCTCCTCTATCTGGTACTTTCCAGAGGTGGTGGGTTTGATTCCTCTTGTGGCTGACATTGAAGTGGCACTCCAACAAACATGGAGATCATGAGTGTGGGCAAACAACTACAGTACCTATTGCTTGACCTGTTTAATTAACCTATTGCTCGGGAGAAGGCTGCAAGTGTGATGCGGTTCTCAAACATTTAATAGCCAAGGAAATACAATAGACAATATTCAAGGTGAAATGTGTTGTTTAAAATTTGATCTCACTTAACATGCCCTGGCTTGCATAGGACAATCTCCCTGCCCAAATAAAAGCCCAAATGCTCAACAAGACAACTGTTCTGTGAGTCTTCATCCCAGTAGGAGATTTTTTTTTATTATTTTAATCAAAAGCAATTTGAAAAGGTAGATTTTTAGCAGCAAACAAAGAAGTGATGTAGATGGCTTGTTACATCTCTCCTTTTCTTGCCCATCTCTAAGTTGCTTTGCTGCCTTCTGAGGAAAGTTAGAAAAATCCTTTATTTTTCTTCCACCCCCAAAGGACAAAATCAATTTTAAGAAGCTTTTTGCAAAGATGAGGAAGAGGAAAACATTGCTGAAAACAACAGCCATATATTTGCCCTTGTTTACAGTTTGGCTCTAAAAGTCAAGGGTGTTGTAATCTCTCCTAATTTTGGTTTATCCAGCAGAGGGCGCTTCAGTGTTCCTGCTGCTCAAATATGGTAGCGATTGTCCTGCAAAAGGAAAGAAAAAAGATTTTGTTCTTGATGATGGTAATTTCCCACTGCATTGTTATTACTATAATTTTACGTGATTGTATTATAATGTAGCAATGACATTTTAAATTTGCATCCTGTTCCTCCTAGAAATCATCAGAGCAACACTCAGGTAAAGGAACATTAGTTATCATACTCAAGGTTGACCCAAGTTTTAAATGGAAAGCTTGTTAAAAATCAACTAAAACAGAGGCTGCAAAATCAGATCTGAAGAGAAAAAAGTAGCATTTTGTCCTACTATGAAAGGAGGAGGTTCTCACTTACTGAAATAAGGCTCCAGATAATTCATCTACGATGCTTCCTGCATAAAATAGAACAAATCAGGGGTTCATGTTTCTAGAACAAGTTCAGTAAAATAAGGAGATTGATTGTTAATTTGCATAATCTTGTCTCCAAAAAGCATACATAGGCTGGATTCATACATCACACAAACCGTGATTTATTTACTGTAGTTCATTGAATAAACTACAATTGAATGAGTTTGCATTAGCCATCATTTAAAACCTGCAACGACTGCAATCATGCAAGATGCTGCTAAGCAAAATAAAATATATGGCTTAGTGTGATATGTGAATTCAATACAGAGATCTCTGGTAGGAAGGGTTCCCTCCTGTTTCTTCTCAATGATTTGAGAGATGGCAAATCAATTGAACCAGTCAAGACTCGAACTCAGGTTTATTTTACACCTGACTGGATTTGACATCCTGTCCATTAAACAAACAAACAAAATAACCTATTGCTCACCTGGTGCACAGGCTGTCTCACACACAGGACAAATGTAGCAGAAATGACAATACTGTGTGAGGAAAAGAACACAGGTGTGATAAGATTACTGAACATTCATGAAACCAGACTACTAAACCTTGCAGGAGAATAAAGAGAAGAGATGATGGAGGCAGGGAAACTGAAATACCAACCTGGCAGCTCATACAGTAGTCACTGCTATCCCCGTCTTTACAAGGGCACTTGTCACACTCCCCACAATCCTGAAAAAAAGACAGAAAGGGGAGAAAGAAAAGAGGTAGTAGGATGCTTAGCTGGCGGGGGAAATTAAATGTTGAAATGTTTGCAAAGATCTCCCCAAACCCAAGGATAATAGATAACCCTCATCCCTTCATCCTGAAAAATGAATCAAAAAGAAAATTGGTGGAGCAATGCTCAAAATAACAGAATAACAGAGTTCCGCATGACCTTGGAGGTCTTCTAATCCAACCCTGTGTTCAAGCAGGTGACCCCATACCATTCTAGACAAATGGCTATCCAGTCTCTTCTTAAAAGTCTCCAGTATTGAGCACCCACAACTTCTGAAGGCAAGCTGTTCCACTGGTTGATTCCTGTTACTGTCAAGGACATGTTTCCTTAGTTCTAAGTTGCTTCTCTCTCTTTTTTATCGTTTCCATCCATTACTTCTTGTCTTGCCTTCTGGTGCTTTGGAAAATAGGTTGACCCACTCTGTTTTGTGGCAGCCTGCATGTACTGCTGCATAGGAGGGCAGCAATATTGATGTATTAATTATTTCAGCTTATGTACTGCTTCATTTGCCAAGACTGAGCAGCTAACAGTAAATAACATAAAGCCAAAGCATAGAAAATAAAAGCCATGGTGGCGCAGTGTTTAGAGTGCAATACTTAGAGTACAATATTTGCTCCCACCTGCCTGCAATTTGGCAGTTCAAATCTCACCAGGCTTAAGGTTGACTCAGCCTTCCATCCTTCTGAGGTAGGTAAAATGAGAACCCAAAATGTTGGGGGTGATATATGCTGATTCTATAAATCGCTTAGAGAGGGCTGAAAAAAGCCCTGATAAGCAGTATATAAATCTAAGTGCTATTGCTATATTGCTAGAAAATGAATAACATAACTATAATAGAAAAGTTTAGGTTTCAGAATAGGAACTACTGTTTCAACTTCAGATGTATAAACAGGAGGAGGGCTTGGGACCAGCAGTTCACTATTATAATAATGTATATTTGTACATGTGTACATATACACATACAAATAAATACTCTAAATTTAGATATGCTAGTGCTTTAGCACATATGTACACTAAAAAATAGAAATATCTTTAAAAGCCATATTCAACAAATCTATCCAAATTGCAGGTATATATTAAGGGTCTGCAATGATCAAGTTGCACCCGTTGGCAATGCCTTAAGGAAGCTGCATTTTTTCTTGGTCTCACATCTGATTTAAAGAGGTGCTGACATGCTCAGCCATATGCATGCTGCATAATCTTTTCTTCATCGAATCCAGTCTGATATATAGCCCAAGGTTTCTATCTGTTTCTCTCTCACTCTTTTTCTCTCTGTCTCTCTATTCTATCTATCATCTACCATCTCTCTCCATCTCTTTACCTAATAAATATATTTATATCCATACGCATATACACGTATATACTGACATGTAATCTGTTAGTAAATAATATAAGTGAAAAATTAATAATTTTAATAAAACAATCTTAAACTAAAGGATTTTTCAAGTTTCTTTTCTGTTCTTTTCCTGGCAATGCTATTTAATACCTTTTTAAATAGCATCAATATATTGTATATACCAAAGATTTTCAGTAACTTTCTAGAATAAACCTGAAGCTAAGATGGAGGAAAAAGAAACAAGCTAATTTGCTGGGGTTGCAACAGTTTAACAATTGTAAGGAATATGGACAGGATGAATTATCAGAAAATATTGTGTATATGCGGGTGTATACAGACATACATTGACATATAAGATTATTTTATTGGGGTTTTTTTCCAGAGAGGATTCTGAGCTCATCTACTTCATATATGCGTACTATAGAGTGTGAATGGCAAGGGAAGGACAAGCTACGCGTGCCACATTCCTCTGTGACTTGATCTCCACCTGCCAAATTACTGTCTCTGAACCAGAATTAGGAGCAGATAAGAAGCAAATGAAATAGACTTTCAGCAAAGACCTAACCAGAAATAAGAAGAGAAAAGGGGGAGAATCCATGCTGCAGTATAGTCCCCAGTGCATTGGTGGAAAGATAGAGGCACAAGGGCATCTTTGTGAAATGTGTGTTATGTAATATTCCCAAATTAGTTTAATGTGAATGAAAAGCCATACCACTTTGGGGTTAGAATCAGAATAAAAACCAGCTTTCACCATGGGCCATATTAGTGGAGGCACTACAGGTTAGCAACCTGTAGTAGGTTCCTAACTTGGTATAATAAACTATCAAAATCACATGCAAAGGTTTTCCTGCATTACCTTGCAGAAGGCACAGTAGTGGCAAACAGAACCTGCTTCATACTCATTGTCTTCACTTTCTTCCTCTTCCTCTTCATCCTCATCCTCATCTTCAAATGAAAAGAGATACAGAGACTCCATTATGGTGGTTCTCTGATTTATTTATTTTTTGGTAGGCTAGTTCTAGAGGGCAACTATAAACAGTACAAAATGGGACCCACAGAGTAGGGACTGAATAGGAGATAGTTGGATTTTTGAGTTTTCTAAAGAAAGTATAAACTTCATTTGATTTGGAAAGAGGCTGAAAGCCAAGAATAAAAGCATTAAGTTATTTACCTCATATGACCAGAGTACTGTAGTAGATCTAATTTCTATTATTTACAGATAGTGTGACCTTTGAATTACAGCAGTGCTATAATTCAATTCTATAACTCAGTTCAATTATAATTCAATTATAGCATGTCAATTATAAATATGATAGCAGTGCTCCAATATTTGAGGCAGGGCTGCTACAAAGAAGAGGGGGTCAACTTATCTTCCAAAGCACCAGAAGGCAAGACACGAAACAATGGATGGAAACGTAATCAAGGAGAGAAGCAACTCAGAACTAAGAAGAAATTTCCTGACAATGAGAACAGTTAACCAATGAAATGTGTTGCCTTCTGAAATTGGGGTGTTTCATCACTGAGGCTTTTAAAAAGAGACTAGACAGCCACTTATCTGGAATGGTGTAGGGCATCCTGCTTAAGCAGGGGGTTGGACTAGAAGACCTCCAAAGTATCTTTCAACTTTGTTATTCTGTAATTCTGTTATGGGTGCTGTAGTCCACTTGGGCTGACAAGTGGGGGAAAACTGGAATAGGATCTTGGAGATTGGATTGAGTGGAACAAAATGTTCAGGTTCTCTGAGATATTAAAGGAGGCTATGATGGCACCTGAAGCATGTATTGCTGGCTTTCCTCATTATATCTGCTTTTCCCAATACATTTTTCCCCAACCAGCAGTCCTCCAGAGGTAGATATCAAATTTCTTTTTCTATGAGGGCTTGAGAGTAGGTTGGACAAGATTTCCCCCATCAATCATACACCTCCCCACAATATTCACACGTTTCTCACCTTCCTCTTTATGGTGCTTTTTGGCTTTTTCCTGGGCCTCATGTTTGTGATGCTTTTGTCTGTATCGTTCATGCTTATGCTCATCCTTCTCCTTAGAAGGTACTTCATCAGACTCTTCTTCTTTATCATATTTCTGATGGTGATGATGGCCACTTTGGTGATGGGATTTGTGAGCTGTATCTTCATCATCCTCATCTTCATTACTATCATTGCTTTCTTCTTCATCTTCATCTTCTTCATGGTGATGGTGATGCTCATCATCATCATCATTGTCATCGTCATCGTCAGCATGCTTTTGGTGATGGCATTGATGATGATGAACATCATTGTCGTCGTCATCATCATCATCATCATCATCATCATCATCATCATTGCCATGATCTCCATGATGTCTATGATGGTGGTGTTGGTGTTCATTATCATTATTGTCATCACTGTCATCATCTTTATGGTGTTGGTGGTGGCCGTGATGGTCATGATGTGACTGATTGTCATCATCTTTATCATCATCGTCATCATCATCATCATCATCATCATCATCATCATCGTCATGCCTTTGATGATGGTAGTGGTGCTGGTGTTCAACATCATCTTCATCATCATCATCATCACCATTGTCTTCTTGATGGTGATGGTCTCCGTGATGGTACCTTTCTTTGTCACTGTGGTTATGGTGGTCTTCATGATGCCCCTGATGATGATGGTCATCATCATCATCATCATCATCATCATCATCATCATCATACTGATGATTTCCATGATGTTTATCATGATGATGCTTGTCATAGTTGTCATCATTATCATCATCATCATCATCATTAATACCATCATGGTGGTGATAGTTAATGTGGTGATCTGCACTATGAGGATGAGGATGTTCCTCTTCATTGTCATCATCATCATAATCAGAATGATGGCTTCCTTGGTAATGTCCAGCATCCTTATACTGAGCAGCATGATGATGAGGATGGCCATCATCACCATCACCATCACCATCATCTTCTGTATGTTGATAATGATGTGCATCATGGTGATGCTCTTTGGGATGATGATGTTCATTTCCATGGTGTTCTACATCGCTGTGCTGATGGTGTTGTTGACCCTGTGTTCTAGGAAGCTGGAATAAACAGAGGAGGACCAGAAGAAGGCCAAGCATACAGACTTTCCAAGAAGCCATGGTAAGAGCCTTGCTGCTTGCACCCAGAATTCTTAATGGAGGTCCCGAAGACAGGCAATCAGGAAAGGCAGACAGCACACAAGGAGAACTCGGGTAGAATACTGTTTCCAGTTAGGGCTTATGTGAGTGACGTTTGCAGCTGGCCTAGATTAACCCTTCAGCCCACAGCCAATAGCTGTCTGGCCCGGCCTCCGGGATAGATGAGAAAAATGAAGCCGTGGGCTTCCTGCCATGCCCTTATATGACAACACTGGGCTGGGATGAGTTGGGAAGCAACATTAGGGAACTAAACTCTTTGCCATACTGCCATGCTATTATTAGCTGCTCAGAGCAACTGCACCTTAGTCCTTCAAAGTAGAAGCCAGCAAGTTTTAGTGCAACAAGAAATATGAGCTATAGCTCCTAGGTGGGTATCACACTGAGAAGTGTGTAATCTAGCAGAATCCTGGTTTCTTGATTGTCTGGGATTAGATGAAGGGAATCTCTCCTTGAAAGGAGAAAAGGACCTTGTGGATTTAGAGCCGACAACTGGATTTCATTAAACCAAACAGTTTAGAAATTGGGCTGGAGAAGATGATAAAAGAATAGCGATCACAAGTAGCTTGTTGTAAGTGCTATTGTGTATATGTGTATTTATTTTCATTTAAATGCTGGAACATGAGCATTTTAGTTAAGCTTGCACTAAAATAAAACAACATAGATACATTGTCAACATTTCCTTCTTTGATTTATTGGTGTTGGATGAAGTGCGAGGCTGGACAGACTGAAAGGCACGTTTGTGAGTATCAAAATAGTGAAGTGCATGAATAAAGAAAAGACCGGAGTACGGTGTAAAAAGATTTGGAGGGTGAGGTCAAAGGGCACTATCTGGTCAGAAGTTAAAGAGATGGTCCAGGGTATTTAAAGAGGGAGAGAGTGACCTGGAAGGGACACACATTCTCAGCAGTCTCAGGAATGTGCTGATGGGTCCTGGGAGCTGAAACCAAATCCAAAGTGCCGGCTGAGATCTATAAATACCTGTGTAGCTCTACCACACTCCTACTGATACTGGTGTTCTGTTCTCTGGGTGACAGTGGAAGAAGGGCCCATAACAGGTTGTGTCAAGCCAATCAGCCTCTTGAACACCACCAGACTCTAGGAGAGATTTAAATATTATCTCTTTTAGGCTTAAGAATGGAGAGAAACTACTCAGAATACTATACCCAAATATCAACACAAAGCACAAACCAAAATTCACGCTACAGGACCTGATGAACAGTCTGCTCTTTTCCACAACCTGCTACTCTTCAGATGTCTTTGGAACATTGCTCCCACATTATCCCAAAGGTGCTTTTTCAAAAGGCAACTGGACTGTGTTTTTCCTTGAAGTTTCACTTCTCATCTAAGAAGCTTCTTCAGTTCTGACTGAAGGATGAAAAGTAAATCAAGTTCAAGAAAAAATAAAGTCCAGTTGCCTTTTGAAAAAGCATCATTGGGACAACAATGACCTGGGTGACTGAAAATCTCCATACCTACTCCCCCATTATTTAGCTAAATGGATTTCCAGCACATATAGAAGACATGGAGATTAGGGAAGGCTGATTTGTGAAAGGGTCTGCTTCTCCTTTCCTTTTGCTCTTTTCCATTTGCTCAAGTTTCTGAATTTGCCTTTCTGGGCTTGCTTCTTTATCAGAGAATCCTATTTCTTTGGCACCTTGTGAGACCCTGTCTTAACTACCATTCTATCAAAAATAGGAATTTCTTAATCTTTGGGAAACTCGACCAGGTCTTCCTAATAAGCAGCTGCTCAGGCTAGAATTCAATTTCTTCAAAAGAGACAGTCAACACCCCCCCCCCAAAAACCCCCAGAAAGATCCAAACACTTTTCACAACCAATCAACACCCATATGAGCAGAGATTAACACAAAGATGAACACTAGACCAATAATCAAGAAGTAAACAATATCCCAATCAAGGATCCATCAACAAGGCAAACAAACTAACAATAAATCACAGCCTAACCAAGGAACCACCAAGAACACTCCCACCTACAGTGATAGGGCAAGTCACTAGTATATAAAAATAAGAGCAAACCCTACTCCCTCCTAGCACTGATGATGTTGCCTTGTTTGGTAATGAAATATCTGCAAGAAAATCACCAAGCTCAGTGAATACCAAGGACTTGTCAAGACCTGGAATTTAAGATATCTATGAAGGTAGAAAAGGAAAAGCACTAACTGCCAACAGGTCTTACTCTGCAAATAATCTAAGGTTATCTTATTCTGAATAATTCTAGCTACACTTTGTGATCTGGGTTCTTAGCTAGCTTTGGTATTTCTGAAAATCACATGCAAAGCAGGATGTTTAGGATTAAGTTTGCAAGAATTCCTGAACCAAGGTATGAATGAGAGAAAGGAAAGGATCAAACTTTTAGTTCAAATCAATGTTCTTCATCAAAATGGAAACATTCTTGAAGCAACAAATCCCTTCAAGTTTTTCAATGGCAGATTTAATTTTTATTTAAAATGTATATGCCCCCCCCAAACACATAATACAGTCAAAGTGGGACTGCTGAGTGCCATTAAGTACAAGAATTAAAATAAATGAGTTGCCGCAGTGATGGTACCAAAAGAGAAAAATCCTAAAAACAGAATTTTTAGTGGCATTTGGCCTTTAGATCGTACCCTAGAAAGTGTGCTAAAAACTTACCAGATCTGGACAAAAATGAAATTTAATTTAGTTAATATGATCATTCTCCATGTGTTAGCACTGCAAGTTAGTCCAGACAAGAAGCACAAACCAGGAATACTGGTTCTATCTTTATTGTAAAGTTAACTAAATTTTGCAAGGTTTAAAGTATTTTGCAAGATTGAAACCCGTAACCTTAACCCCTTCTTTCATTTTACTCTCCAAAAAACTGGAGAATATCCCTTCTAAGCTAGAGAGAGACAACAGTCATTGGTTTCATTTGAGATGGTGATGAATCTGCATACAGATGGGAGGTTGAATAACTGACCCTGTGGTGCAGCTGCAACAATCTGGAATGAACATACTTAAAACAGTAGAGATAGTAATAGATTTTAGGAGGAGCCCTCCTATTCTACCACTTCTTACAATATTAGACAACACAGTATCAATAGTAGAGACCTTCAAGTTTTTGAGTTCTATAATCTCCCAGGACTTGAAACAGACACCTAACTCCACTTCCCTCCACTCTTCCAAAATATTTTGCATACCCTCCCTTTTTCAGTGGACTGACAACAATGGTTGTC
>JANHFQ010001329.1:67701-77759 GCA_032468035.1 Aparallactus werneri
CAGAAGCCCCTAGGTGGAAAAACAGCTGAGGCACGCTGCCCCGCCCATCAGCTGTGCTGCAAACAGAGCGAATAAAGGTAACTATAGCGTGCAGGTGAGTGGGAGGGCCCCCAAAATTTTATTTTATTTTTTTTTTTTCCAAAAAGCAACAACCTAACCACACCCACTAAGCCATGCCCACCGAGCCATGCCCACAGAGTAGGTAGTAAAAGTGTTTGAATCCCATCACTGGATAAAAGGAGCTTAAAATGTAAGGCTCTCCCTCGCCCTTTCCCTCCCTCTTTTAGAAAATGTATATGGCTGCCCAACTGACTCACAGTGACTCCAGTCAGCTAGCAAAGATAAAGTTAGCATTCCCCTAGCCATTTACTTCATTCTGATTCATGGTGAAAGAAGCAAATAGAAAGGCTCTTGAGGTACCTTAGATCAGTGGTGTTGAACCTTTCAGACATTGCATGCCAAAAGTGCGTGTGTGCATGTGCATGTGTGTGGCCGTGTGCCCCTGCACCCCCCATGCATGTGCGCACAAAACCCCCCCGTGCTCCCCATGCCTTGCACATGCACATGTGCCCCTGTGCATGTGGTACATGATCCCCCATGCTCCCCTGCCCCCACGCTTATGTGCATGCTCCCCCATGCTCCCCCACCCATGTGCACATGCGCACGCAACAACCCAGAGCTAAAACACAGCTGATCCACACACGTGTGAGCCGATCAGCTGTGCTTCTGACCAAGATAAGACGGATCGCCAGAGCACATGGGCTGGTGGGCAGGCCCACTTGAAGCCCTCACGTGTGCCAGGAGGAATGGCTCTGCATGCCACCTCTGGCACACATTCCATAGGTTCGACACCACTGCCTTAGACTCTTTTTTTCAGAAATGCCTAAGGAGAAGCTTAGCTTCAGCCCAGTGCCAAGCCTATATGTTCTGCAATCATAGATACTGGTGAGGCCTGTTTTTATGCAAATCTGCAAATTTTAATATAAGAGAATATATGTAGCTCAGGATTGAACTGTGGAGTCTTTGGTGCTCTCTGAACTTGGTTGTTCACTTGCAGACATTTCCTTATTCAAGGAGCTATACCACACCCCCACCAACATTGACAGAACAAGCTGCTGTATATAAACAGGGACCAAATCCCAAATTTGACTGATGATGTTAGCTAGTTGGGTAATAAGACATCTGCAAGCAAACAAGCAAGCTCAATGCGCACCAAGGTCTCCATATCTGCAAATCTCCTTATACCAAGGAGTTGATGCCCCTATACATGGGACCAACTCTCCTCATTTCACCCACACTTGTTTTTTATGATTTTTTAAATAAAAAACAGTAATCCTTCCCTACCAATATGCATGATTGTTTACATTAAAATTGTTCATGTTTTACTCCTAGCAACTGCATAGATTTTCTTCACTTCAGAAACATTTACCTATAAATTATTGGTCAAGATCTCATCTAGAACACTTCATTTTAACCTTCTTTATTGTATTATTTTATTGTCATCCCCATCACTTAGTCTCCAGTTTCTCCCTTGTCATGCCCTCTTTTTCTTATTTTGCATTTAACACATACATGAAAAAAAATATTCTGCTCCAAGTTCTCTTAAGAAGCAACTACTTGTGGGAAAAAAGAGATAGTTTGTGTTGTATGTGATTGCTGTTTAACTTCGCTGCAAAAGTCCTGGCAAGACAAATGGTTCTGCATTTTGGATGATACATTTGATAACAAGGCAATGATGAAGTGTCCCAGTAACTGAGACAAGTTACTCCATTTCCTCTCTGGCCATTAGCATTTCTATAGATGATTCAGGGATGAACACAACCCAACAGTATTATTGCTTCTTAAACATTTTTCAGTTTGTTCATCTCACAGCTATATGAAAACAATAGTATCTTCTGCACCAGTCTAGTTCTGCTGCAGAATAAGGATTTTTTTGGGGGTAGAAATATAGATCTCAGAATTCTGTTTAGTTTTACTGAATTGCTCAGGTTAATTCATGTGAATATTAATAAAGCTGCCTCCCTTCATATATATTGGTTAAAAGGAGTAATTGTTCTGCTGCATGTATAGTAGATAAGCAACATACAAATTAATGGCACTATATCAAAGGAAATCAGTTGCAAAGAGATGAAAGATACAGCTTGAAGCAATATATGAACATGATAAATGTGTTGTTTTAATTTAGAATGAGAAGTTCAAATGGTTTTCACTTCTGTTTCAAATAGACTTTATATAATATGCTATAAACAATTACAATCAAATTAGTTTTATATTGATGCCAATGGATAATAGATGGTTTTCCCCCCTTTTTGTGGTTAATTAGCTTTTCTGTTAAGCTGTTTTGTCTTATTGTCAGCTTTGTTTTAATCACTATAATATATCTAGAGAGATTTTTTCCCTTGACTTTATGACCACTGTTTATTCTCCCCCATCCTTGCTGGTGCTGTAATTTTCTGTTTCACTATTTTTTAAAAAAGCATGCTTACTCCTATCTTTATACCCTTCAGATGGATGGACTTCACTTCTTCATTCAAGCAACTACCTGAAGACAATGACTATAGATCTTAAGGGTAATAAAGTTCAAGAAAGCTAAGAGTAGCCCTTTAAACAGCTCTGTGATTGTTTGTAGTCAGCCGGATCTGTCAAGTGCTATGAGGTAGAAAACATTATTCCCTATCATATTTTATCTAATATTAAATTTTATTCTCAGCCATCCATTATGTCCATGCCAACTATAAAAGATCAAATGGAAATGATTTTAAAACTACATTTGGCTGAAAATCTGGCTTCTTTGAAACTGATTACAATAGTATTAGAACAGAAGAAAAGAAGCTTATACAGTGTTGACACTCATCAGTCGGACTTTATTTGCCTACATATTTGATGTGATTTTTAAGGTACTGGACTTAAATACAAGTGTTCTTGAATATGGCACTTCCACTGAATGATTTTCTACTTTTGAAAGAGCAAAATCATCTGCACGGTCAGGGAAATAAAGGGCAGTCCTTTTTATTTTTATTTTTATTGGTCACCACACTATAAAAAAGATGTTGATATTCTAGAAAAAATGCGGAGAAGAGCAACCAGGATGATTAGGGGACTGGAGACTAAAACATATCAAGAATGGTTACAGGAACTGGGCATAGCTAGTCTAGTGAAGAGAAGGAGCACGGGAGACATGATAGCAGTGTTCCAATATTTGAGGGGCTGCCACAGAGAGGAAGGGGTCAAGCCATTTTCCAAAGCATCTGACAAGCAATAATGGATGGAAATTGAATAAGGAGAGAATCAACCTGGAAATAGGGAGAAACTTTCTGACAGTGAGAACAATCAACCATTGGAACAGTTTGCCTTCGGAAGTTGTGGGAGCTTTATCACTTGAGACTTCCAAGAAGAGATTGGACTGCCATTTGTCAGAAATGGTGTAGGATCTCCTGCTTGGGCGGGGGGGTTGGACTAGATGACCAGCAAAATCCCTTCCAACTCTGTTAATCTATAATCTGTATAACTCTTCATATCTAATAAATATGATTTCCAAATCCAGATTTGGGGGGATCATCGTTCTAGCCATTGTCTATCCACTGCAGGATGAAGGCCTCTTCTGCAATTTTAAATTTTAAATTTTATTAATTGTATTTTTATCAATTTAATACAGGGTTTATTTAATTTATTTTTAAACTGTATATATATGTATGTTTTATCCTATCCTGTAAGCCACCCCGAGTCCCAGAAGAGGGGGGGTATAAATTTGATAAAATAAAAATAAAATAAATGTTTCCAACCAATATGGTCTTGCGCTTTCCTTTGCCAGTTGGGCCCACAAAAACTTTTCTCTACAGGCATGGGGGGAATTGTTCTTGAAAATTACACTTAACTTGCCAATGCCTGTCAACCACATTTAACATGCCATTCAGTTTCCATTTTTGTATTACGTTACATTGAGATTTGTTGGCCAAGGTATATGTAGTAGTCTACTACAGCTAGTTCTTTTCCAGATAAAAATATTTTTCTTTCTTTGGTGAGTTTATTAAACATAACCTGTCTCTTTGTAGGTTTATTTTTAAGCCAAATGATTCTCCTGCTTTGTGCAGTTCTGGTATGTTTCTTTGTAATTCTTCTGGACCTTGTGAGAACAATATCATCTGCACATCTTAAGTGATTTAAACAAGTGCCATTGACTTTTATTCAAGCTTTTGCCCACTCTAGTTTGTGAAATATTTCTTCAAGGCAGGAAAAAAAGGATAGGTGATATTGTATCATCTTGTTGTATATGAGATGTTCTATGTTGATTTTCACTTTAAGACATTAAGGCAAATTGTTGCTATTGTTTTTTCATATATCAATTTTAGTAAGTATATGTAAGCAGTGTCTACGCCTTGGTTGAGCAATGCATTGATTATTGCTTGCTGGAATACTGAGTCAAACACCTTTTTGTAGTCAATGAAAGTCATGCACAGAGGAATGGTGTACTCATTGTGCCTTTTAATGACTTGCTGAACAACTTGAACGTGATCCATTATCTTATAATCATTTCTGAACCCTGCCTGCTCTTTTGTCTTTGCATTATTTAATGTTATCAATATTCTGTTTTGCTACTATCTTGGTGAAAACCTTGCAGATGACTCAAAAAGGCTTATTGGGCAATAGTTCTTTAAATCATCTTAGGTCCCTTTCTTGTGTATAAGAAGCACCTCCGCATTTTCCATGCATCAAGTATTTTTTTCTCTGTGGCATCTCAAGTATAGTTTTGCTAGTATCTTGTATAAACTGTGACCACCAGCTTTCAGCATTTCAACCGTAATACATTTCCTGAAGCCTTGCCATTTTTCATTGATTTTATGACACTTGATATTTCTTCTACTAGGATATCTGGCATTTCCTCTTTTGTGGGTGTTGCTACTTTTGAGTGATCTTGATCTTTGTATAGCTCTGAATAGAATTTTCCAATTATTTCTAACATTTCCTGTCTTGTTCTACATACAGAGCCATCTTCCTGCTATCATGGATAATTGCCCCTAGGGCCTACAGGAAATGAGGCCATTTTTGAGATTACATTGCCATGTGAGAGAATAATCTGCCATGCTAGTCCAATGCAGGTTGGCAGATGCAATCAGTTACCCATCATGGACAGTTAACCTTGGGTGACCCTTCTGGACATAAACGTATCTGACAACCTATTCCTTGATTTCATTTACCCACCAACTCCCCTTCACCTCCTAAGGCCCCAATTATAGAAGGAGCTTCAGGAATGTATTTGATGTAGAATATTCATGCTACAGGTGATCATAGAGATGAAGATCAACTTTTGGATTTGGTGAATCCTGACCCGCTGCTGCATCCCACCTGCCCAAGCCACAGGGCTAAGCCAGATTTCCAACTGACTGTGAAATCTAGAGTATATAAGGCAATGTGAGAATTGCGTATTAATAGTAGGCGTAGTACCTGAAAAAACAAGGCATTCTCTGATGGGTTTCCCTTTTCTTCCCTTTCTAAAAAGAGGTGGACTGAAACATGTAAGAAACTTGGAATAACTATGAATTATTTTGGCTTAAATATGTGTTTTAGCCATAGTTGGTTTGTTTATTAAATTTTTATGCTGCCCATTTCTCTTACAAGAGGACTCTGGGCAACTTAATTCTTAGAAAAGATAGCTTTTTAATTTTTCTTTCTTTTCTTTTCTTCATGCTTTTCTTAGAGCATTTGCAGGGATTCCAATCGACATATCTCCTTGGCAATAATCAAGTATTGAAATACTAAAGTGAATTTTACCTACAGAGATTCAATTATGTTTTTTTTGTTATAACCCTTTATATGTCACAGAAAAGTCAATATATAGTCAGTGACTCAAGACTTAATTTAAGTATGGTATAAATTAGACTACATTTTGAGTTGGTTTCAGTCTGGAAGCAAAATGCAGAAGCTGCTTCCTCCCACTATTGTCCACTGGCTGCATGACTTTAGGCCAGTCATTCTCTCTCAGTCCAACCTACCTCACAGGATTGTTGTTGTATGGAAAATGGGAGGAGGAAGATGTGCTGGATATACCTTGACTTATTTTTAAAAGTTAGCCCAATTCAAAAATAAGTTACAGCCTTCTAGCATGTATTAGAAAAGGTATGTCATTGTAGCCTCCTAATGCTTTGAGAGTAATGGAGAGGAAGGGGGAAACTGAAGACCTTTTGAAATACTACTGCTCTTTGATTGTATTATAAGTGAAATGATATTGTGCTTTCTTTCTTATCAGTAATGTAGGTTGTTTTGGGGTTATTGTTGTTGTTGTTGTTGTCATTTTGGTGGGAAGGGTTTTAGAGGAACATTCCTTATCAATGCCCAGAATGATATAGGATTGTCCCAATGATGGATCATGGAGATATTGATGGAGCTACTACAGTTGTGGGCTACGTGCTCACAGTGAAATGGCAATCCTTCCCTGCCATTCCAACTTTTCCTTCCTCAGGCAGTTCAAGCAGGGGTGGGATTCCACCAGTTTAACAACTGGTTTGGTGGTCGTGCGCTTTGGAGCGGCAATGCACCCTGCTGCGCTGATCAGCTGGCCTTTGCAAAAGGGAATAAAGGGCAGTATAGTGCAGGGGCAGGTGGGAGGGAACATTTCAAAGCTGGAACTAACAGTTCACCCAAACCAGTGCATACCGGCTGAATTCCACCCCTGAGTTCAAGTTCAGAACCTATATTTGAAACCCAAAGATTTGCTGTTCAAAAGGCAACTGGACTTTTTCCTGGTTTTCCTCTTTGGAAATGATTTGCTTCTCATCTTGAGAAACCAAGAAAGTCTAGAACAGGGCTGTCAAACTTGCGACCTGCGGGCTAGATGCATCATGAACTGGCCATGCCCACGCCTGGTTTAGCAAATGGGAAAAGAGTCATGATATGTCACATGATGCCACCATGATGCCACGAGTTTGACACCCCTGCTCTAGAACAACACCTTTGGGACAATCTTGACCTGGGTGATTGAAAATCTTCATAGACATATATTAAACCAGAAAATGAGCCATTTTTAGAACCAGAGGCTAAATCTGGAAACTACTTTAGATATGCCACATGCTACATGCCCCCCAGAATATTCTGCACTCTTGATGTGACACAGACATTTGCTATGATTCACTGCTATTTTATAATGAACTTTTCAGTGAAGACTGGCATAATCCTTACTGACCCACTTTTATCTGAGCTACATTCAAACTGTTGGTTGAGTTCTGCTTTTCAACAAACTATTATTAGTTAGCTTAAAAAGACTAGTAGCTGGTGATTAAAACAGTAGGTGAGAATCTTCCAATTCCCATTATATTCTTCTCTCAGGCTGCCAAAGAGGTGATGTCTTCTAAACTCAGCAGTCTAATAAGTATTGCCGATGACTGTCCAATCTAAAAATTTGTTCAGGAAAATAAATGAATATGATTTGTGATCAATAAGGTTTTTCCAGATTAAAATGTGTCCTTTCTACATTAGATGAGTTATCTTTCCAGTCCAAGTCCTAAAACTCCCTTCCAGTATTTTCTGCAATCTGACACCAACATAGAAGCTTGGTTTTTTCCCCCTCTTTCTTTATTTTCATTCTCTTTTTTATTTTATTTTATATTTGATAATAGGTGCTGGTTTCCCCGACAAATTAGAATGTATGCCAATTTAATGGAAAAACAGACATAAATAGCAAACAAATGTGATTCTAAAAAACTTTTCATCAAACTTTTCGTTTCTGTTTTTCACTCTATAGTGGCTTCTGTGAAGTCTTCAAAAGTTCAACAAACTGACTGACCATATCTATGAACAGAGAACAGAACTATGCTTGACAGAGATATCTCTCTTTCTTTCTCTTTCTCTCTCTCTGAAACCATGTTCTTTTTTTTAGGACTTACCGAGGCACTGTGCAAAATTCTCAATCTTATAGTTCTCATTAGAAAAAAAAAAGAATACAGATGTCATTATCCAGGAAACTCTGTTGAGTTTTTTTTTTAATTGACCAGCTGTTTTGCAGATGCATATCAATCACTTTCAGTGACCTTGCTGGACATTTTTCATCTTTTTTTTGTGTCCATTTGCTGTTTGACACAGGAGCCAGTGGTGTAACTGCTCATTTAATACCAGACAGTGTAATACCCTTGCAGCTTGGCATGCCTGTCAGGTTGATTTCATTAGCACGATAAGATGCATAGACTCCTTTTTATCTCCTCTGTTCTCCTTCTCTCTGTCTTTCTCTGTAATTTGGGTCTTTAAAGTCTTTGCTGTCTCCTGATCTGCAGATAATTGTTTACTGTAATACTAACCAGGAAAAGAGCTGATAAACTCCAGATGTAGCCAGGTCGTCAAATTCACTTTCTTTGCTCTATGCCCATGGCTATGGACCTCAGATAACATTTTGCCACTGTCTGCAGTTCTGTAAAACTGTGAAGAAAACTACCCTCCTTAAGATGGACAGTGATTAAACATTCACCCTGCTTTTGAGTAAAAGGATCCTTTCTTTCATGCTGTAAGCAGCACAACATGTACACACACACACACACACACACACACACACACACACACACACACACACGTCTATTTGTTACAATATTCCCTCCCCCCTCTCCTGCCTCACTTACTTCTCTGTCATTTTCATGTGCTCTATTCCATGTACTAATCTCATTTTGGACTGTTAGGAACCAGCATGCAATAAGGTAGCTCTTCGAGATCAAAAGGGAGGAGGAGTCCCTTGGATTTTTAAAAATCAGTGGATTTTCTTACAAAATATAATTGATAAGGAGCAAGTTATTCCAAGAAGAGGCCCAAATATAACTGTTTTTTAAAAAAATATTCGAAAGCAAATCCTGGTAAGTTTCCTCTTCCATCTTCCTCACTGTTTCAGGGTTTGTTATGTGTTCCATGCAATATGGATTCTGTATGGATAAAACCAGATTAGCTTAGTGGTTAAAATATTAGTCTGGGATTCAGATTGTCATTTAATTACAGATTTCTCTGAATGATTTCAGGCATATTGTTTTCTCTTAACCCTACCTACCTCACAAGTTGTTATGTGGATAAAATGATGGGAAAGCTCCATATAATCTGTGACATGAATATGGAGCTTTCCCTTCATTTTATCCACATAACAATTAGGGTTAAGAGAAAGCAACTTATTATATTATATTTGCTCTTCAAGTCAGTTATAATTCCATAAACTCAGGGATATTGCTAAAGGATCCACCAATCACTTTCCTGGTTTGAAAATTGTTGTGTTTCGTTTGTTTTATTTTATATATAGGTGGAACATGGAAAAAGGTAGAATAGCATAACCACTTTGTTATTATTTAAATGAGGAAATGGATAACTCTTACTAAATGATTTAATAGTGGTTATTTTCAGATTAATATTGCAACTGCAATATAGGCTATTCGTTCTTCTCTTCCCTGGTATTATACTGTATATAATAATTAATAAACCGGTTTCCTTGACAGATGGAGGTTTCCTAGGGTGTGGACTCTAAGCTACCCTCAGACCCATAGCCTCCATTCACATCTTCTAAATCCTCTCAGTTTCTCCCTCTTCTAGAATATAAACTGGAATCTACATTATTAAGCTTTGATTGGCAGTCTTAATACTAAATCATCACAAATTGCCATAAACAGCCAGAGAGGAAACAAGTTAAAAAGTGTTGATGGTGGCTGGCATAGAAGGCAGAGGAAATGGTTTTGAAGGACAGCTGGAAGATCCAATACAAAGACGAAGTCAGATAAAAGAGGTCTGAGCCTAGGCCAAGAAAGTAGCGTGAGTAAATACGTTATCTAAGACAAGAGGCTTGTCTTAAATCTAAGACAAATCTCACGGATTTCACAGATTGACAGAGTTGGAAGGGACCTTGTAGGTCATCTTGTTCAACCCCCTGCCCAAGCAGGATAATTGCTTCTACCTAGGATCGAACTCACAGCCTCCTGATTGTGAGGTGAGAGCAATACCTCTAGGCCAGTGGTGACAAACCTTTTGAAGCTCATATGCTGAAGCCCCATGCATGCGCATGTGACCCCCGTGCTCTCCCACCCCCCTGTGACCCCCATGCCCCCACC
>JANHFQ010001329.1:108046-121246 GCA_032468035.1 Aparallactus werneri
TTCTGGGTGGCTTACAACATAAAAACAATATAAACAGTATAATAATTAACTGTTAACAATAAAGTGCAAGATCCAATCAATAAACAGATATTAAACTCCTCGTCTCTAATCTTGGCCATTCTAATCCAGGAATCATCAGTCCCATGCTCACTGGCAGAGCCACATTTTAACGGCTCCACAGAAGGCCAACAGATCAGGAACCATCCAGCCCCCAGGGGAAGTTGGTTCCAAAGGGTCGGAACAGCCACAGAGAAGGCCCTTTCCTATGGGCCTGCCAGTCTACACTGTTTGGCTGACGGGATCCGTAGGAGGCCGACCCTGTGGGATCTAACTGCATGCTGGGAGGCATATGGTGGTAGTAAGTGGTCTCTAAGGTACCCCGGTCCTGAGCCATGTAGGGTTTTAAAGGCCATAACCAGCACCTTGAATTGCACCCAGAAGCCAACTGGAAGCCAATTCAGCTCCCGCAAGAGAGGTGTTACATGGGAGTATCGAGGTATTCCCATAATGAATCACATGGGTGCATTCTATACCAGCTGTAGTTTCCGGATGTTCTTCAAAGGCAGCCCCATGTAGAGCATGTTGCAGTAGTCTAGCCTTGAGGTGATAAGGGCGTGAATGACTGTGAGGCCTGGCACAAAAAAAAGACAAGCAGCAGCTGTCTTTCTGGCAGATTAAGTGAATGGGGGATGACATTGTGTCCTATCCTTGGTTTGCAGCCAGTATGTGAACTGGGGCAAGCTGGTTGTGTGTATCAAGACTATATGCACTGTATGCATGTATCTGCAGCACATGTAGCCCCTGAAAGAAGCAAAATCCCCTTAATTAGGACATTTAGGGCACATATAAGCATGAAAAACGAGGAAGCAATTTTCTTATCTTTGCTCGAATCACTGGACAGAGCATATCTTAAACATAAAGGAGTTTTTACTGAAAAGGTAAAATTAGGACTCAAGTAGTGACAGATTGAGCCAACTCCTTGGATGAGGCTCAGTCACAGCCTGATAAGGCTCCAGATATCATTCTGAGAGAATCCACAAGCTTGGCTCCTTCCCCAATGCGTCCTGAATTCCAAGACTCAAAGCTACATGAATCCACATTCCAGGCTAATACACCTTTTACTAAGCAAGTGCAGTAGGAATTCCTGCAAATCATGTGATAGGACAATCTAGGTAGTCATTGGTCAGTTTCAATCTGCCTCCCAGTTAAATTCCTCTCATTCCTGGGTTGGATGAACTTGCCTTGTCTTCAAGCAACTGGTAAAGATTAAAAGGCCAGACTGTTGTGCCATCCCAGCAAATTACCCTTTGAAAGCTAATATTCCTGATACATTTCAGGACTAAAGCTGGTATTTTTTTTTGTTTTTATTGTAAATAGCAGCTGATACTTTTTGATTCCTCTCTGCTGGATTATTTAATATGTGCATTGACTTGGGAATTTAGGCTGATGTAGCCTTTCTGCTTACCTGTTTGCTAAGATAATCAAAAGACAGACATGGCCTATTCCTTAGAGGTGTATATGGATTCTATACGCTCAGTTTGAGGTTTATGAATTTGTGTAAATTACGTTAGTATTAAATCTTGTAAACCAACAAGAGCAACATATCTATTATTGAAATATATAACGATGTGGTCTATTGAACAGTCCTAATCTTCAGATACCCTTTGGATTTCTGTAAACCTCATTCTATTTATAATTTTTTCATATTTTTCTATAGTTTTCTCTGTGTTTTTCTTACTTACCCTGCCTGCCCCCCAAAGAAAAAGAATAGAGCAAATTTTGAATAGGTCTTTTCATCTGGAAACATCTGTCATTCTTGTTCACATGAACATTCATCACTCTTAGAAAGGATAGAGTTGCTTTTGGAATGTGGAACCATCCCTTTCAGTCTGTCAGGTCTACATTGAAACTAGATCAGTCACCCAAAATAAATCAATTAAATGAAGTTTGCTAATTGGTGGTTTTGCCATGTTAATGGTTATGTTTCAAATATAGGTCTCAGCCCTTTCAAGCCTGCTCTTTTTGCTTAGGATTTACCATAGTCTGTTAGGGTAATACATAGAAATGTAATTTCCATGTGCTACAAGCAGAGGTGATATTCAGCCAGTTCCGACAGGTTCTGTAGAACCGGTAGTGATAATTTTGAGAACTGGAAAATACCACCTCTGATTGGCTGACCCCGGCAAATATCACCTCTGGTTGGCCGAATGCATAGCCATGCCCACCAAGCCATGCCCATAGAACCGGCAGGGAAAAAATTTGAATCCTACCACTGGCTACAAGGCACCCTTAGAACCAAGAACAGGGTTCTGATCTCCAATAAAGGGCTACAGTATATTTCCTATGTTATATTACAGTGGTGGGATTCAAATAATTTAACAGCTGGTTCTCTGCCCCATTAGAAATCTTTAATTGCAACCAGTTCACCAAACTGCTCAGAAAGTTAACAACCGGTTCTTCCAAACTGGTGCGAACTGGCTGAATCCCACCACTGGTTATATACATTGAGTGCTTAAATGCAAATAAGGAAAAATGGCTGAAGAAAAAAGAAAGATAATTATACAAATGTTATAGTAATAATAACTAGTTATACATCATTTTATAACTTAGAATATGCCATCAAGTTATTATTTCTCTTATACTGCTGAATATAAGAGTTGGGTTTGTTTGTTTCTTTGCTTTTATTCTGATAACCAACTTATTCCATCAGATGACCTTGGGTTGATAGTGAGGGGATATCAGTTCCTACTATTCAGGCTCTGAAAAAACTGAAAAGTAACAAAAAGGCTGGAGGTGTTTGTTTGATCACATTCTTATGAATCCAAGAGGCCTGGGCATGTTTGGCCATGATTCCTCATTGGTGTCTGACTTAATTACAAATTGAAACAGTAATTCATTCTTAAATGAATTAGTTATGGTTTCATTAAGAGTAACAGGTGTCTCGCATCTGTAGTGTAAGTAAGATACAATCATTATAAAGCCCATCAAATTTGGCTACATAAAATGCTGGTTGAGAAAGAAATGGAAAATTAATATTTGGACTGTCCTGCAGGTATTGGTGAAAAATCATGTTGGTGGCATTGTGACATAGCTGGAAAAATTCCCATGGAATAGAGCTGCAATTTAGCTGTTTAAATTCTAACTATGGCTGTAGGCGACTATCTTTCAATTCACAGTATGTAAGCAGACTGCCATAAAACACAGTGCATGGAACTTTCCTATGATGTCAGTGAGAATATTGTCTTAATCACTGCCAGCATGGCATGAATTTCAGAGTGCAGATGTTCCTAGAGTTTGAATTACTGCAGGCACTAATTTAGAAATAAGAATTGATATAGCAACAACTACATTCCTCACTCCTACACTCAAAAGGATTTTATCCATGTAAATATACTTGGGAATCTTGATCAGATGGTTGTACATATTTAGGTTCTAGAAGACCAGGGTGCAGAACAAGTTTTTCCCCCCAATTTTAGATCTATTTGCAAATAAGATCTAGGACTATCTCAATCCCATGTCCAAACTTTCTGATAAGGAATATACATTCTCAGCACGCACTGACTGCTTACTGATTGTTAGAGAAAGACTCATATATCCAGAAAGGGGGGTTGAAGAGAAAAAGAGGAATGTATTAGAAAGCAGTATAAGCTATCAACATCATAATAGCATATTTCATACAGTAACATTATTTAGTAAGCACCATTTCATAAAACTTAGAACTATAATGACATTACTTTCTCAGATCAAAGATACCTTGCAGTCATTAAGGGATGGAAAGTGCAAAACAAAAGTTCCTGAAATATAAGGCAACATTCTGGCTCAAAATCTAGATCTCCCCATTAGTTTTTGCAGTAATTGATGCTAGGAGATAGATTTGGGAAGAGGATAAAAGTGGACCCAGAAGAGACTTGAAACGTAGCACGTCTTCACATTTCTTACATTACTAGGAACATAATAAAGACTTGTTCAAAATTGACGAAACAAAGCAAGACATTTCTGGTCTGATCCAATTAAACATAAACCATCTCATTTTATTCCCCAAATAAAATGGGAACTCTTTCCTCCTCGTGCTTGGTTATTCGAGATCTGTCAACCTATTTACCCACACTGAGGCTGTCATCCACATTCCACAATGGTGAGCACAGGAAGTAGATTAAATATTTTCAAATCCTATTCCATTCTGAGCATCGTATCTGAGATCCACAGCTGTTGAAAAACCCTTTTTTTGCTCTCTGGAGATTCCCAGCACAGGGTTATGTTGCTTACATATTACTGCCTAGGGCTGCATAACAATTGAAGAGTAGAAACCTCACTAGAATTTTTTCCCCCTTTTCTCTGACATCTGAATCTTTTTCATAAATTTCCACCCCAGTTTCCAAAAGGGAGGAGAGTATGTATAGACGATGAACTGATCATGTCACATGTGGTTTCATATTCATTTTGACATCCAAGCTTCCAAGGCTGGGGAAGACCAATAATCTAAAGACAAGCTTATAGACTTTGTGTCTAGACCTTTAATTAAAAGTAGAAGATAAACTATATAACATAAGAACAAACTGTATATACGGGCATTAGATACCTGACACAAACAAGAATTTTGTAATTAAGGGCACTGGGAAAATTATCTCAAGAAATGAAAATCAGCAAATATTCATGATAGAGTTAATCAGAAGAAGCATTCCTTTCAGTGGTCACCACATGAGCAAACATTCTATTTTTTAAAAGAGAAGAACAGAAATTGAGCATAACCTGGTACCATGTTTACTCATTGGGTCACAGCAGAGGTTAAGCAAAAATTTGTTTTAAGAAACCCAAAGAACACACAGCATATGATTCAGTAAGCCACACACCACATGTTGTTGAAAGTAGAAGAGAGAAAGATTTCGATGTTTTCATGGCTGTGTCATTTTTCTTTGAAGTGGGACCGGGTGTAAATCTGACAGCTTCAGATTTGACCATGTGTTGTTCATGCTGATTGGCAAAGATCCTACAGCTGGGGGCACCAATTTTCAATGTGTATTTCATGTGTAATCAATGAATCCTTTTGGAATCTGTTTAGATGTCCTTCAGCTCAAACATGTTTATTTAGTGAAAATTACATGGAGTACCCTGCTGGAAATTGCATTTGGTTGGGTGACCACATAATAAGAAGAATGTGGTGCTTGATTGAAAAGGAAGCAAGAGAGAGGAGCAAAGATGATCATGGGTTCAGAATGCAAGACACATGTCAAGAGACAGTAAGAACAAGGTTTATTCCAGGGAGAAGATTAATAGGGTTTTATAATTATATATGCTCCTTTCCCAGTGCTGTTTGTCCTACTTTGATGCTAGCTTATTCATGTCATCCAAAAGATCTATAGTTTTGGTACATAATCTGCTTGAGCATTAACATAAAATGAAATTGGTGCTGGTTTTTATTCAACTGGATGAAAGTGAGTAGGCAGAGCAAGGAAGAATTACAGTAATACTAGGAAACCTCTAGTCTAGCCCTTGGCCTCTCCTTGGACCACATAGTACTGAATCAGTTCCAAGGCCCAGTTTCTTCCTTGAACTTCACCTTGGAAAAAGACAGAAAAGTGGGTTCCATTTTAAGAATTTGTGGCTCAGAGTGGACCCTTTATTGAGCAGTGCCATCTTTTGCCACTATTCTGTTGTTTTCCAAAAACTTGGTTGATCAACAAGGAGTGGGGGAGTGGGGTGTCAAGAAAAAAATATTTGTTCTTCCTCATCCTGCATCTTATTTATCTGTGATGCTTCTGATGTTTTTTCCTGACTCTGTTATAATTTTGCCATCAATAAACATGCAAGATTGCAACCACTGTTTTCTGCAATGTTTGTCAAACTGATTGGAAATTCTAGGAGATTTGGTCCAGTATTAGATAGGGGAAGACTGGATTTTTCCCAATTCAAGCAGGTTAGGACAAGAAAGGCTATTCTGTTCATAATGGATAACATCAATATACATGTTTCATGCAATATGCAGATATTAAAAATCACCCAGACTTCATGAGGGCACAAATTCTCCCACTTGTCTTTCTTTTTCTATGTCTTCGGAAGCAACTAATTTATTTCCTTTTCCACAGTTTTGCCATATGTTAAAGCTCTCTCTGTTTTACACTGCCCTTTAACTTTGAATTTATAATACAACTTAAATATTCTGTCATCATTATGTATGACCTTAATAGCTAATTGTCTTCAATTTTTCACTAATGAGATGCCACAGTAAACGGTAATTAAGTTGGTACAAGTAATATAATTGGAACAGTGCTCCCACAAAGATAATTGAGAATCTTATTTCTCTGCTTTTGCCAGTCCTTGTTCATAGCTTAGTGTAGAATGGTTAAAGTTCATCACTTATCTCTTTAATTTCCAGTTAAATGATAGAATGCCTCATATTTTATTTGCAAAGATCTGCATAAGAAGCATGTTTGCAAATGGACTTTCAACTGCAACAAATTTGGTATAGCATGACTGATCAAACAGCACAGTTAAGAAACATCTATAACCAAACAGAAGCATTAGCTGACATCTTAAAAAGCTTTTCTACTGAAAATGGATAAACTTTGACTTGCCATTGAATTTTAAAGTGTGGTTTGGATGAGATTTAATAGTATGCTAAGCAGTTTTTAAAAGGGTTTCCAAAACTGTAATGCTGGCTTGTAATCATTTGACCTTTGACATGTTTCACAATTATGACGTACTAAAAGAAACTGCATCTTATTCAGGCCTCATCCTTAGAACACAATTTACAACCACTAGTTGATTCATCCAAATTAGCACTTAGAATTCTGCCACTCCAAAATCCAAAGGGTGTTGTCAGGCTTGTGAATCAGGCTTACTCCCAATTAGTATTTCATCCCTTATTTGTTAGAAATGTAAATTTCTTAATCACAATTGTATATGTTATTTATTGGTTGTAAGGGCAAATGACACAAAATGCACCAATTAGTTATTAGGACAAGCTGGAAAGAAAGGAATTTAATTACCTAGTTTACTTAGCAAATATTATGGGGTTAAATATGGCAGCAAAGAAGAGAATGAGTATACAAATGTATTGAGTTTGTTTGGTGTTTTCATCATCTGGAAAGATGTTAATAGAATGTTTGAAAAATACAGTGTTTTTCATCCAGATAGCCTTTATCAAAGGCTGTAAACATTAACTAGATTGTGTAATGTTGCACTGTGTAGAAATATTCAGAGTTGTTATTGTTTTTAGCTCCACAAAAATCCATTTCTGACGGAAATATTCTGGATACATAAATAAATATTTAAGCAACACTACAAAGGTTTATCTTTCCCCCTTCCTATTATCACATGTTATCAGAAACAAATCTGTGCTTACCAATAAGCATATATATATATTCATACTTAAAAAATAATACATGAAATATGTCAAAAGGTAGCCTGAGAATGTATCAAGTAAAATTTTGAATATTTATCAATGAGTACTTACACCTTTTATTCTTTCAGACTAACCACATAAAAGCAAACATTGCTGTCAAAATTTAGCACAGACAGCAGTGTAAAAATTTTACTACTATCTCTCCTGTTTATATGAATAGAACATTTAAGGATTTCTGACTTGTTGGTTCTCTCTGAACTGAGTTTGTTGCTAAGCCATTTTTATAATGAGAGATTTATGATTGGTAAAAAAATATCAATAACTATTCTCTTATTTTAGGATAAGAAGAAAATAATTATTTGATTTTTGTAGTTATGAATGAGAAACTTTCTCTTTCTTAGCTTCACTGGCACCATAAGTAATCTTATCAGTGTTTTTCCTTTATCATTATATATGACACAGATTCATCCTGTAGAATATTGTTTTTGAGAATCTCTAGGGAACACTTGAAATTGACAGCATCCTGGTTTAATTTTGGCAACATGTTCTATAATGAAAGAATAAATTTGCACACATACAGGAAGAACCTACAAAACCTACCTGAGATAGTTATCTTGTATTGAAATTGAATAATATTAAAATTGAAGAATTTATTGAATATGTGGGCATAACCAAAACTCTTGACTGTAGCATGATGTAAGGAGATCTGATTAATTGAGAGGCTGCTTAGATTGTTATTTGATTTCTAGAAAAGCCCCCCTTTTTTACAAAGTTTATTTATTGAAATATCTTTGTCATCATGATATAAGAAAGATATTGAGACTTTAGAACAGGGGTGTCAAACTGGATTTCTTCGAGGGCCAGATCAGCATTGTAGTTCTCCTCTGCAGGCCAATGGTGGGATGGGTGGGGGGCAGGATGGATGTCTCTTGCAGTACTCTGCAGGCCAAAATGGGGCATGAGGACTCCATGTGGGGGGCCCCTGTGACTCATTTTTGTCCTCCATGGCCTCTTGCGGTACTCTGCCAGCTGAAAACAGGACTGTTTATCAGCCATTTTTCAGTCATTTGGGCCCATTTTTTGGCCCAGCTTTGGCCTCTTTTGGGAGTGTTTTTTGGCCTCTTTGGGGCCCGTTTTCAGCCAGTTTTCGGTCTATTTTGGGCCCATTTTTCAATCTATTTTTGCCCACCTTTGCCCCCTTTTTCTGCCCATTTCCGGCTGGCAGAGTGCTGCAGAAGGCCATGGAGGGTGAAAATGAGGAGCATTGGTGCACATGGCCTGTTTTAGCAGCCAGAGGCACCGGGCAGGTCCTTTGATATTTCCAGGTGGCCCTGCAGGCCGGATTTAAGCACCCCGTGGGCTGGATCTGGCTCATGGGCCTTGAGTTTGACACTTCTGCTCTAGAAAGTTTACAGGAAAGAATAATAAAGATGATTAGAGAATTGAAGGTAAAACATATGAAGAACATTTGCAGGAATTGGTATGTCTAGTTTAATGAAAAGAAGGACTAGAAGGGATATGATAGGAGTGTTCCAATATCTAAGGGATTGCCACACAGAAGAGGGGAGTCATCCTATTCTCCAAAGCACCTGAAGGCAGAACAAGAAACAATGGTTGGAAACTAAACAAAGAGAAAAACAACCTAGAACTAAGGAGAAATTTCCTGACAGAAAAATAAACCAATGGAATGACTTATGTTCAGAAGTTGTGGGTGCTCCATCTCTGGAGGTTTTCAAGAAGAGGTTGGACCACCATTTGTCCAGAATGGTATAGAGTCTCCTCCCTAAGCAGGGGTTGGTCTAGAAAACCTCCAAGGTCCCTTCCAACTCTGTTATTCGGTTACTGTGGTAGTTTGACCTATAAAAAGTCTGAGTATTAGGGATATTTTTCAAAAATGGATCTTTGAGAAATCACAGTTCAGACAGAGTCAGTCATGAGAAACTAGCTATCAACAGCATGCCTATGTTACTAATAAGAGTAAACATAGATCAAATGAATCTCTGCCTTATTATCCCAATCAACTATAATGGATGCATTTGTGATTTGTTTGTAAGGTGATCAACTCACATGATTCATCTGCCATGCCTGAGTTCAACTGATGCAGAGAAACAAACAAACAAATATAGAAGGTTAGAAATGAGTACCAGAAGTGACAGGGGAAATGGCCCCTCATACTTGTAACCATGGGGAAAAGAAAAAGTTAAAATTGAAATCCTGATGTCTGGGGGGGAGCCAAACTGTCTGACTTAGTCCTGATAAGTGGGACCACTAATGGTTTGGCCAGACATCCTTCCCTAATTGACGTAGTAGTTCTTGCCTCAGGATGGTTTGAACTACATCAGAAACAAGCGTAGCTTCCTGGCTCGGCTTTGAGGTAAAGGGTGGCAGTTTGAATCCAGTCAAGAAACAAACACTGTGATAGAATTTTAATTCACTGTTCAGTAAGGAGAAATATTTTTAGAGACTCAGAGATGAAGTCTTGCAGTATATAAATTCCCACCTTCTCCCTTGGTAGGTATATTTTCCACTAGTTTTTTTTTCTTCTGCCAGTTTCCCTCATTTCCCCTTTCCTGCATTCTCTCCAAAGTACAAATTGTGAGTAGGAAAAAGGAAAAAGCAGCATGTTGAAAAGTAGCTCTAAGCCATCTTGATTTTCTAAGATCCCTTCTGACAAGTAAGGGCTGCTGCAATCCAAAATCAACCTTACCCTCCTGCATATCCACTTTATTGAGCTAACTTAGGATAAGCAGAGATTTGCTGCAAAATCCCTGATAACCACCAGATGGCAGAGAGAGAGAGAGAGAGACTGAATGAGAGGAGGAGGGGAAGAAGACAAAGAAGGAGGAGGAGGAGGAGAGACAGAAAGTATTGTAACTCATTATGGTCATTGAACGTGCATAGGAGCCATGGTGGCACAGTAGTTAGAGTGGAGTATTGCAGACTAACACTACCCACTGCCAGAAGTTCAATCCTTACTGGCTCAAGGTTGACTCAATTTCCCATCCTTCCAAGGTCGGTAAAATGAGGACCCATTGTTGAGTGCAATATGCTTACTCAACTGCTGTTCAGAGATTGCTGTAGAGCACTACGAAGCAGCGTATAAGTGCTATTGCTACTGCTATATGCATTTTTGTAGCTCAGACCTGGTAGCCCTAAGCTTTTATAAGGGTTGGAAAGCTAAGCTGATTGTCAGTTCAGTTCCTGCTCTAGAGAAAATATCTCAGCATGTCTTAGGTGGGAATTCTTCATCCCAGGTCTTGCAATTTACACTTCTTGCCAAGTGGCAAGATGTCCATGTACCTTACTGCCATTCTTCAGGAGCAAACAGAAAGAAAAACTTGGCACTCACCTCTGTCCAGAAACTTACAATTTCTTTGTTTTGTCATTGCAAAATCAATAGAAGTGAGCAAAAGGGAGAACCCTGTCTATATCCCTAACCCATCTGGCCTTTCAATCCTCCATTTTGTCCTGTATGAGGCACTACTTTTGTGGTAGTGCAAGATTGAAGCACAGGGTAGCAGCCAGGGTGAGGTTTTTGAAGCAAAGTGCTTCAAAAGTTGTTCCTGAAACATTTATTCATCAATGTTGAGGAATTAAACTTTCTCAGAAAGTAAGATGAAGACTTTCATTTGAGCAGTTACCCATTTTGCAATGAGTATTCCCATGCATTCTCAGAGCCTGGATTGCTTAATCTAGGGAAACGTGATATTTCAAATGAGTGGACAGTAATACTCTGAATTCATTTAAAACAATACATTTCCTAGATTCAATAACCTATGGATTTACTCACTGTACAATATTTTAAGTAATGAGCCATGCGGTTTTCTTGGGATGATTTAGAAATCTATGGCTCTGATGGAAATGGCTCTAGTACCGAAATCCACATGATCATTAGAAGGCAGTATAGAAATGCAGAGAATACAAACTCTTGGTTTCATGGTAGTCTAGATTTTGAGATCCAATGAAAACGATTTCTGGTGTAATTGTTTCTGGTTTAATTGTTTTCTGATATTTTATGCTACTAAAAAGCCTTGGGATTTCCAGGTGAACTATCATTCAAGCATAAAGTTAACTCTACTTAGATCCTTAGATCAGCCAAGTTTAGTTAGATATTGCTATCTACAGAGATTCATGACTAATTTTCAAGGAGGAATTAAAACATATCAAGGGAGGTTCTTCAGAGTACAAAGCCAGCAATTGTTAAAAAAAAAAAAAGGTTCATTTTTTTTGGAAGTCTTCTTAATTTTCACTTCCTCTTTCGGTCTAATTAGATACCTATAATAAACATGGAAAACAATTGAGGAAAAGTTAAGAAGAGGTGACCATATAATTATCTGACTTTTGTGATCATACTCGAAATGAAATGAATTGTAGTTTATTTATACTATGTGTATAATTATTTGTAAATAAAGTAAAAAATAAATAAAATATAATAAAATAAAATAATAGCAGTAGAAGACTGGAGATGGTACTGTTTCCAACTTGTACTTTGGAAACTTTCCAAGAAATGGCTGAGCTTTGTCTGAGAATTATCCAGGTACTTAAGCAATCTCAACGTAATCCAATTTGAGACAAATGAATGTTCCTTTCCTCTAATGCACATTTACTTTCTCCAGTGCACATTAGTGGGGAATTCTTCAAAACGGCTTACAAAGTGATTTTCAAATTGAGTTGGTGTACTTTGATTTATCTAGCCAAGTGCTGATTCACTCTTTAACTTAATAAAAACCATGAAATTGTTCCAGATCCTCCCACAGTTCTTAATTCCTTATGCCAATGTGATTGCCATATGACTTCTCTTCCCCAAACTAATCCGGACAAAATTAAAATAATTTGAACATACTAATAAAAGGAGATCCACAAGTCAAGAATGCCGAATGATCGAAATTATGTTTTAAACCAGACTGAGCAAGGAAATGGAGAGTGAAAACACCCTGTATATTTGTGTTATTGTTTTTGTCAGTTCTAAGCCAATAAAATTTATTGACTGATTGGTTGACTGAATACATTTATTCCCACCTCCCAAAAGGAATCCCAAATAAGGAACAAAATAAAAACACAATGCAAGTAATTAAGCCCACACATTTGGTTGTAAGTTGTGACAGTTGTTAAGTGCGTCACCACATGACTGCACCCAAATTTATGACCGTGTTTGCTATGTGTTTTTTAAAAAACTGAAATCCAAAAATAAATGCTGGGTTTTGGTAAAAACATTGTAAATCACAGCCATGTGATTGCAAATGTCTATAAATGGAGGCCGATTGACAAGGGCCCAAAATATGCCCACATGACTGAGGGGCAGAAGGGCAGCCATTACAACTTCAAATTCAGGTCATAAGTAGCTTGTTCGGAGTCTGTCATAACTTCAAATGGTCGCTAAGCATTGGAGAAAGGTGTAAGAATATGTGAATATCTATTCCTACAGATTAAATAGATGATATGAATAAATTGCTATATGGACCAAAAAAGTCCAAGGTTAATATTGAGCTGGGATCTGCATGCCTGCCTGCCTGCCTGTTCTGACCTAGGTTTCTCAAGTAAGCACCAAGTGAACTCCTCGAACAAAAAAACCCCACCCTTTTATTTTATGTACAGAAAATTCCTCTCCAGCAACGTCCTGGCCAACAGTTTTTCAAAGGTTTCTTAATTACAGACCTTTATCAGGCTTGGAGAGCTACCAGGCTGATATCGTTCGAACACTACTTGGTAGCAGACAAGATTTGGCACAGAATCAGAAATAAAGTCTCAGTAGAAGAAATGGAAAAAATTGTTTCCTGCAAATACCACTTCCCTTTCGCTCCTCTTTATTCCTTAGGGGAGTGGCCATTCACTGTCCACCTGTGGCTTTACTCTCAAGT
>JANHFQ010001332.1:172967-184504 GCA_032468035.1 Aparallactus werneri
AAGCTGTGAGGGTTTGAGGATGTAACAACGGAGTCAGGTAGAGCATTCCAGGCATTGACCACTCTGTTGCTGAAGTCGTATTTTCTGCAATTGGGTTTGTATCAATTGTTTGCCTGTGTGTCATTGTGGTTGAAGCTGAAGAAGTCATTGACAGATAAGACATTGTAGCAGACAATGCAACATTATCCTGGAACACATATATTTGTTTAGAAATATTTACCAACTCAAACTAGCTTTTCCTTCCAAATGGTGATGACCAGAATTCTATCCAATGAAGATTGGAGGTTAAGAAATATGAATTTTAAATAAACAAATAAACTAGGTCATCAGATAAAATCATCATCCTTTTTCTAGATGCTTTCATATTAAGAAGCAAATTAGGTAACTACAATTGACAAGGCTTTCTCTGTAATGGCACCCAAGGTGGAATTCGTTTTGGCAAGTTAGTCAGATGTGAAAGTTTTTACTTTGGATTAACTTAACTAGTGTGATGAATGCAACATTTTGTCTCATGGTGTTAATTCTTATTCATCTAGCAGTCTCCACTAATTAAAACTTATATTTAATTTTACCAGTTATCCAAATAATTCTAAAATAACAATAATGGGAACAAATCCTATAATTACCTCATTTGTAAGCCTGATTAAGATAAATAGCATTATATATAATGGTATCAAATTCGTCATACAATTAATTGAGTTGCTGTTTCTGCTTGCGTATTAGCATGTTTGAATAGAAGCTTCCAAATGATAGTAAGCAGACGAACCAGTACAACTGGCCCATTCCCATGACTTTTCTTTAAAATTTGTGAACACCCAGGATAATGGGTGTGGCATAATTTAGGGCAAGGTATGTTGAAATTCCACACAACTAGCTGGGAAAACATAGTGGAAGAGAAAAAGAGAAGAGAAGGAATAATGAATAAGAATAATTGTTAAATAATAATAAGAACAATCTTCATAAAGCATTATGAAATATAATGATGTCAACAATATTCCATGTAGGAGTGAACCCATCCTCACAAAAACCTCAGTCTTGGAGTATCAATTTTGGCGTTGCTTAGTTTTGATCTCTTTCTTGTCCACAGGGAATGATAGATAAAAGTCAAGATGGCAACAGGACAGTATGATCAAAGTGGCACCCATTTGGATGTGGGTTGCAATGTGTATTACAAGCAGGTGAAACTCTGATCGCACCTGATGTTTTTTTAACCATGCGCTGCCGACATTCCTAATTCCAGGGAAGCAAACTGAGAACGCAACAAAACAATATGTGTTTTTAAAAACATTTCTTTTTTCTTCTTTTTCCCCGTTTGTCCCATCTTAGAGGAGAACCATGCTGCTTAGGCTCCTGCCATTTGTGATCTCCAGCTCCATCTATTTCATTCTTTTGCTCCCTGAACCCAGCTGGAAGAGCACTATCATAAAGTGCCTCCCCACGTCCTCCCTGGCGTTCTTTGTGGCCACTCATTCAAAAAATGGAGGTGCCTTCAAACCGTATTCCCGATGGATTTTCCATGGTCTCTTGTTCGCATGTGTGGGAGATGCCTGCTTGGTATGGCCAGAGTTCTTCCTTGCAGGTATGGTGTTTGAAGGTTTATGATACCGTTGGGGAAGTATGTAGGCTAAAATTTGGGGCTGGTTTTAATCATTTCAGTATCCAGCCACAGGTCGTAGTTTGAGGACCCCTGCTCTATGCCATTTCTGACAAATAGCAGTCTCTGCCTCTACCTAGGATTGAACTCACAACCTCCTGATTGTGAGGCAAGAGCTGCACCTCCAAGCCACCTTGGCGGGTTCTGCCTTAGACAGCTGATTGTCATTCCCTCAATCCAATCCTTCTCAAAGGTATGGAGGAAGAAGGACTATTAGGTATGCCTTGAGTTATATATATTAAAAGGGCAGGATAAAAAACTAATAATAAATTATGCTGCCTTCATTGCCATTTTTATCTTGGTAATTAGGACAGAAAAAGGAACTGTGCGGTTTCCCTGGTTTCACTTTCCTGCTCAAAGGAAAAACTGTCACCTATCACTCTGCTTAATGTGGGGTGAAGTAGGGCTAGATGACTTTATCTGAATGCTCAGCCAGCTTAGCTACCTGTCAAATTCCCCAACTAACAGATTTGCAGGTGCGGAGTTGTTCCACCCCATTACCTGTCCATTTGGCCATTTCTGAACATGGATTTAGTGCTTTTCTCAAAGTGCATTAAACACAGGTCCTAAAGCAACCTGACTAAGCAGGTCATAGATCTGGAGGAGGAAGCAATCAATGAACAGCGAGCATCATCATTAACTATTGCAAACAAATACACAGCTGTACTTCAGCAGAGCCTGCATGTAGCTGTGCTTAGACACAATACCTACCTCCCCCCATTCCACAAAGTGATGAAAAGAACAAAAGGTCTAGTGTGGCCCATTGAAGGTCCTGTCTGAAGAGGGTGGAAAAAATCTAATGCACTTACTGGGGACAGAAATCCAGAAATGGCAGAACGCACCTTTCTTTTCCAGTTTGAAGTGACTTTCCTGCAACACAGGACCAATGTTCTCTCGAAAGCATAAATCCTGATTTCTAAACACGGATTTAGCATGTTGACTGTGCTAAACAAGGATATGTAAGATGCCCACCTGACAGATGCTTTGGGAAATGGTGGACAGGCGTTATGGGGGCAGAGGTCTCTGGGGAAGCCAAGATGCCTGGTCTCTCCTGCAAGCTAAACCAGTGGGGTCATGGAAGGCAGTGCATAGGGCAGGAACACATCTGCAGGAGCCCGAAGGGTGCAAAAGGAGCTGGGCAAGTTCCAACTCTTGAACACAACAACAACAACATCCTTAGGGAAGCGTGCCTAGACAATTTCCAGAGCAACAACTGAGTTGGAAGAAGATGAGAAATACCACTTTAAAACAAGAAAGCGAAAGATGGCCACATCTTTCAGTAGCTCAGAGGTGAGCTAGGGATGAACTGAGAGCAAGATTGAGAAGACATGGCAAAGAAACAAAGCATCATGCCACCATCGGAGGAGCAGAAAAGTCAATACAGATAGTCCTTGACTTACAGCCGTTCATTTAGTGACCATTTGGAGTTGCAGCACTGAGAAAAGTGACTCATGACCATTTTTCACATTTACAACCATTGCAGCATCTCCATGGTCAAAATTTGAACATTTCACAACTGGCATGTATTTATGACGGTTGCAGTGTCCTGGGGTCATGGGATCACCTTTTGTGACCTTCTGACAAGCAAAATCAATGGGGGGAGCCAGATTCACTTAGCAACCAGATTACTAACTTAACACCTGCAGGGATTCATTTAACAACCGTAGCAAGAAAAATGGGGCGAAATTAATTTAACATTTAATAAATTCCATTGACAATGGAAATTTTGGGTTCAGTTGCTGTCATAAGTCAAGGACTGCCTGTAATTTGCATTTTGTCATGTCTAATATCAATTCCTGTCACAAGAGGGAGCCAGCTAAATGCATATCACAAGTGCCATGAGAAGAGATAAAAATTTAAAGCTATATTTATTGCAACACAGATTCCCCATGAACTAGTAGGCAGCTATATAAATTTTCCAAAATAAATAAATAAATAAGACATCTGGGAGGAAATATGGAGAATGACAATGCCCAGAACTGGTTTGAATAGCTGTAATATCTCCTGGTTGTTCCTTACAATCACGTAAACAGAAAGACAACATTAATAGCACATCCAATCCATCTCCTGCAATTTGAGGCTTCATTGTCTTTGGAGTGGCTGACAATTATGGGTCCTGGGATCTGGCAGAGCTGGAAAGTACCAGATTGGGAAAGGCTGATCTAATTCTTGCAGAAACAAGCAGGGGGATTTAGCCTGCCTTATACTTTGAGAAATCCCAATCTGTGGATTAAAATGAAACAAGAAATCACCTCACCTATCCAAGTTTTTTTTACACAAGATTATAAACACACATCGAAATAAATATTGTACATGAATTTCATCTATTGAAAGTATGGTAAAGCCAGGCAACTTTTCTTTGGAAATGAATATCTCATTCATGGAAGGGACAGTTCTGTCGTAAATTCTCAGTAGAAGCTCTTTGGAGTTGTTTGCTATATATTAATAGACTGAGAAGGACATCAAGGGTACTTTCTGATGAACATTTTTAATGCTGTCAAAGGGAGTTTATGGGTTTCAACCTGGTGCCATAGATATCTTCCTTGGTTACCGCTAAACTGTCTGTCCCACCTGATTTTTAAAGGATAGAGGTAGTCCTCAGCTGGAGAACTACTGGAGAAGAGTCTAATGCTGGGAACGATTGAGGACAAAAGAAGAATTGGGCGACAGACAATGAGGAGGCTGGATGGAGTCACTGAAGCAGTCGGTGCGAGCTTAAATGGACTCCGGGGGATGGTAGAGGACAGGAAGGCCTGGAGGAACATTGTCCATGGGGTTGTGATGGGTCAGACACGACTTCGTGACTAACAACAACAAAGTCCTCACCTTATGACTACAGCTGTGAACTTCCATCCCTAAGCAGTGCAGTCATTCAGTTGCACTTGATTTTACAACTTTTGTGCCACAGTTGTTAAGCAAATGCTGTAGTCCTTAAGCATATCCAGATTCCCCCATTGCGTTTACTTGATAGAAGCCCCTTAGGAGGGTCACATATGGCGACCAGATGACCCTGGGATGCGGCAACTGTCATTAATACATGCCGATTGCAAATCGGCTTCTAGTCCAATCCTGAGTAGCGGGTTGGACTAGAAGACCTCCAGGGTCCCTTCCAACTCTGTTATTCTTTTCTGTTAAATTACCAGAATTGTAATCACATGACTGCAGGGATGCCATGATGGCTATAAGTCTGAGTACTGGCTGTAAGTCCAGGGCCTTATTGTAAGTCATTTAGCACCATTAACAGTTGTTAAATAAATGGTCATAAGTCGAGGACTACCTGTTCCGTTAAAAGCATTCCTACATTTAAATATCATCTTTATTTCCAAGAATATCTCTGAACAGAGATAAATATGGCAAAATGGCTGCAATCTAGTTCTTTGGAAATGTGCCTCCTGGTCAACCCCACCCCTAAAATATTAACAAGGTAAACTGAGGGTTGGAAGAGGCCACAAACAGCTTCTGTTGGTCAAAAAATGAATGCAAATGAAAGTTGAGGCAGTTGGCTTATGATTTTACCACAATACTCCATTTTGTCAGGGAGCTTTCATTTAAGAAGGAAGGAGAAAGTGAGCCCCAAAAAGACATGTAATAATACAGCCTTCAAGGAAACAGGCAGCCTGTGACATGTTCTTTCTTTTTGGAGCATGCATTAGAGAGTAAGGCATTAAATATTTATCAGGAATAAACACAGCTACCTTTTAGCCCCTGTTGTGCCTGTATCTTTTCTTTCCCAGTTGAAAAGAGCACTTAGCCACTAAATTGGGGACAGAAGGCAGACAATAGTCCGGGACTGAATGAGGCAATTTTGTAGGTTGTATTCAGAATGCCTTTCCTTGGCTTAGCAAGCTGCAATTATAGAATAATCTGAAGTCATAAGCCAGAGAAGGCTGCCAGAGTGACCGAACTGCCGGTGGCTGATCTTGATGGAGCAATGGAGCCCGTGTGGCTGTTGTTATGCACTTGCCTTTTCTCCCCTTACAGGAATGGGTGCCTTTGCCATCTGCCACATCTGCTACATCGCAGCCTTTGGCCTGGCTCCCGTTCAACCTCTCGCCTTCTTGGTCATCCAGGGACTCGCAGCTGTGGGTTACGTGGTGATTCTGCTGCCCTGTTTGTCAGGTTTCTATGTGTGGGCAGTGCTGTTTTATTCAGGCCTCCTCGGCGTCATGGCCTGGCGTGCATTGTCTTGCTCCAAAGGGCTGGCTTCAGCGGGCAGCTTGATCTTCATTGCGTCTGATCTGTTGGTTGGCCATGACAAATTCTGCACCTCCCAGCCTCTTGCCCGCGTCCTGTACATGAGCACTTACTACCTCGCCCAAACTTTGATTGCCCTCTCGGTAGGTTCTCCGAAATTTTCCCCAAAGGAGAACTGAGTCTTGAATTAGACTTCTGGATTGTCCTTCAGCATAAAAAGTTCCCCAGGCATTCTGCCTCTCAAATTCACACTTATCAAGTTCAACTAACTTCTGGATGGGTTGAAACCAGTGGTGGGATTCAGCCTATTCCGACAGGTTCCGTAGAACCGGTAGCGATAATTTTGAGAACCGGAAAATACCACCTCTGATTGGCTGACCCCGGCAAATACCACCTCTGATTGACCGAACACATAGCCACGCCCACCAAGCCACGCCCACCACAGGACCGGTAGGGGAAAATTTTGAATCCCACCACTGGTTGAAACTACAACTCTCAGGATTCCCAGTATGGGCCAACAACTGTGAGTAATTGGCAGAAGCTATATCCATAATCCCCAGCCAGTACGGACTCTGTGGATTCTCAAAAATGGTAGGCTTATATTCATGGAGGACACCACGTTGGAAGAAGCTCTGGTCAGATTCCTTTCAGAAATCCAGGTTCTGAGTCCAGAGGGTTCTAAGAACATCTGCCGTCCCTCCACATTTCCCATCTTCAATGTTATTCCACAATTTTCTGCCCTGGAGTGATGATGTTGGTAATCTAATAATAAAAGGGCTAATGACAAAAAGTATTATGAAGTATTTATTTCATTTAAAGGACATGTTTGCTTAAAAAAACCCCTGTTTTGTTGCCTAATTAAAGCAGCCCAGGCTGCATTTTGTGAATAGAAGACAGATCTCATTGTGCATTTCCTTCTCCTGGTCAGAATTAACTTTCAGAGCTGTCTTCCTCAGGCTTGGGCCTTCCTTCAAATCCTACTACTATCCATTCAAATATCTCTCAAAAATGGTCCTTCCTTTTCCGTGAAGTTATTTCTTGAAAACGTTTGTATTTTGCTTGGGAATCCAACAATGGTACCGACAAGGTGGTCCGATGTGGCCAGCAGGTGAGTTTCTCCGTTCCAAGTGGTCTCTGCCATATGGATCCTCCTCTTCTCATGTGTCAAACTGAGCTGGCCATATTGCCCCTTCACTTTTACAGGACAGATTCCACCCGCGAGTTATTTAGATAGATGGGAAGGGCATGCAATGGCAAAAGACAGAATGGGGTTAGGAAAGCGATAGAAAAAGAAACCAATTACAGAGTTAGAAGGGTGGTGCATGCTCACAGAACTGGTTGTTAAACCAGTTGCAGCCCACCACTGTGTTGATCTCCTCTTTTCTGTGACAGCCTCCTTTTTATAGAAAAGGCTGAAAGAAGAAAAGGGGGAGGGGGGAGAAACAACCCCCCCCCATTATAACAAAGACTGAACACAAAGAAGCTGGAACTGACTTTCCGTTCTGAAGGATTTTTCTGGGGCTATTCTACTTAATTTTTTCTTTCATTTTTTTCCTTCCTTTTCTTTGACTCATCCTTTCTCCTCTTGGGGAAAATTAATTTCATTTGCATTTAAATGTGAATGTAATTCAATGCATTTCAGAGCCAACACACTCGCACAGATCATTATTTGAATCTTCATCTCTCTGAAGCTTGCAAAGTGGTTTACTCATGTTTTTAAAATGTAAAATTGGGAGGGGAAGTCTTTCTTGTTTTTGTCTCTTCTTTCCCAATATCTCTATCTTTTTTCTCTCAATTGGTTTATTTTCCTTTTTCTGTCTACTCAGAAAATGTAGCAGGTATGCAGCTGTGCAGAAAGATTGGACAATGGGATTGGGTATTTTTACACAATAATGGTTCATACTAAAGTGGGGTTTCAAATATATTTTAAACAGTGCTAAACAAACCAGGTTTGAAACAAAGAAAGAGAAAATATGCCAATGCAAAAATCATTAAATACAACTCTATATGAATGGAAGGACTTTATATGGCAAGGAAGAATTAGAAAGAATGGGAAGAGGTTAACTGGAAAAAGTTTATTTTATACTAAAAAAGGAGACTAAAGACCGCAAGAAATATATATAACAGAAAAACAGAGTTGGAAGGGACCTTGGAGGTCTTCTAGTCCAACCTCCTACTCAAGCAGGAATCCCTATACCATTTCATACAAATCTCTGTCCAATCTCTTCTTAAAAACCTCCAGGGTTGGAACAGCTACAATTTCTGGAGGCAAGTCATTCCACTGATTAATTGTTCTAATTATCAGGAAATTTCTCCTTATTTCTAAGTTGGTTCTCTCCTGGAGTAGTTTCCATCCCTTGCTTCTTGTCCTATCTTCAGGTCCTTTGAAGAATAGGATGGCTCCCTCTTCTTTGTGGCAGCCCCTTAGATATTGGAAGGATGGTATTATAGCACCCCTCAGTCCATCTTTTCATTAAGCTACACATAACCAGTTCCTGCAATGGTTCTTCATATGTTTTAGCCTTTATGCAGTAGCTGTTATACATAAACTCAGTTAATTTAGCTTAATGGAAAGTAAGTCCTGTTTACAAAGGACAAACAAGTCTAGTACATTATAATTGTGCAACACAATGGATGTCTTTATTCCTTCTCATGTGTACAGAGCTAGATATGTAGCTGCCAGGGAGTAGGAATCATAAATGCCGAGTGTGACAGTTCAGTTTCCCTTTGCTGAGCCTTTATAATAGCTTTCTCCAACCTGGCGTCCTCTGGATGTGTTGAAGCAACATCACCAGAGGTGGTATTCAGCCAGTTCTGACCAGTTCGGTAGACTCGTAGTGATAATTTTGATTGGTTTGGAGAACCGGCAAATATCACCTCTGATTGGCCCCACCCCGACCCTTCCAGGAGTCTCCAAGTGCCCCTATTTGGTTGCCAGGAGGCTTCAGGAAGGCTTTCTAAGCAAAAAATGGCGTGGGGGCGGGATGTAGCGGCCCACCCAGTCACATGACCGCATAGCCACCGCCCACCAAGCCACAACCACAGACCCAGTAGTACATTTTTTTTGAATCCCACCACTGAACATCACCCAGCATTCCCAGCTGTTAGCCATGCTAGTGGAGAACTCCCAGAATAGGGGAAACTGGCTGGAAGAACCTTGAAGACACCTGGAGTACATTTTCAGTTTTTCTCAAATACTTTCTTTAATTCAAGGGTGCCAGGAAATGTTGGAGTTTGGGTGAAGGTACATTAAGGTTGACCTTCCCCAATCTTGAGTTAACTTATTAGGCCTTTTCTCAAAAAGATTTTTAAAAAAAATATACAGCCCCATCAATGTTTAAAAGACAACCCTCAAAGCAAGAGGAACCTGCATATGACTCCAAAGCAACTTTCTCCAGGCTAGAGATTCTCTGAACGATGCGGTTCCAGTTCTCTTCATCCTCAGTTGACTGGCTCAGAAGAGCAGGACTATTCTAATCCCCTCCAAAAAGGGATTAGGAGTTGTGGGAATTAGGAGAAGACATTATTTGGAATGGGGAGATAGTGGTTTTCACCACCTTGTGGTCTGCATGAAACCCTTGAAAGAAGGCATGAGTGGGATAGATCATGAATTAGGTGAAGATGGTGGGCTCAGGTCACACATGCATGAACTCACCCACACAGAGTCCCATGCATTCATCCAGCATTTGCCTTTCCCCAACATACACTGAGATGGCAGGTGAGAAGAGTAGCAAGGTTAATGCCTGTTCTCATCCTCATCACCACATTCTGTTCATGGTGTGTCAAGAGAATGGATCTCCTTTCTTCCTGAAGCCCCACCTAGATTGTGGGAGCTGCCCACAGCTCCCAATTTGCATTGGGAAAAAATGCTTCCACTGTTGCCATTTCCAGTCAAAGGGGTGGGACTTCATTTGGCCAAAAAGATAACTGTATGTGTGGGTTTGTTTTCCAGGCAGACAACTTCCTCCCGGGTTGTGGGTGGGAGAAAAGGAAGGGGACAGGACCTGAAAAAAGCTTGGCAAATTACCAAGATCAACTATAGAAGTTGCAGGTTATCGGGATGTGGGCTCTGGGGGCTTTCTGCCCTGGGAACTACCTATCTGATGGCATCTAGTCTTCTTCATCCAGGAGGAAGCTGGTACTCCCTGGTGCTGGTAAGTGAATGAAAAACAAGCAAACTCGAAACCACCTGCTCTTTGGTATGCGTTGTATCTTGGATCATTGTATCAAAATTAATCTACTTCATATCTAAAGCAACTGGGTCTCTACATTTAAGGCCAGCACCAGGAATTAAGAATCGCTGGGCATTCTCCCACACCCACACCCTCATTGGGTATCTCCTGGCTGGGCTACTCATCCTCTTCCGTTGCTGGCATTGCAGAGCTCAAGTAAAATTAGAGCAGAAGAACCTGTGCACCCATCCCTCTTCCTTAAAGTGATACCCAGCCAGCCTTTAAGAAGAAAGTTGAGCTCCCAACTGATCTATCATTTAGGGAGTTATTTCCTGTTTCTGCAATTTTTAAATCTAGTTCTTTCCACTTCTGCTGTTGGTTTGACTTTTCCACCCCAAAGGCTTTGATAATTTACAACTCTGCTTTCATGCTTTCCTAATGGGTGATTCTGTGTGAAAAGATGATGATGATTTTGCAAGCAATTTTTTAAAGTTTAGGGATTTTTACGTGTAGGTACATTTGTGGGTGTCCATTTCTCTGATGTATACAGAGTCCTCAACTTACAACAGTTCACTTAGTGACCATTCAAAGTTACAATGGCACTGAAAAAGTGATATATGACCATTTTTCACACTTGCAGCATCCCTGTGGTCACATGATCAAAATTCAGATGCTTCAGAACTGACTCACATTTATGACCTTGTAGTGTCCCAGGATCATGTGATCCCTTTAGTGACCTTCTGCCAAGCAAAGTCAATGGGAGAACCAGATTCACTTAACAACCGTGTTACTAATTTAACAACAGCAAAGATTCATTTAACAACTATGGCCAGAAAGGTTGTAAAATGGAGCAAAATTCACTTAACAAATGTTTCACTTACCATCAAAAATTTTGGGGTCAATTGTGGTCTTATGTCGAGGACTACTTGTATATGCTTGTATTAATTTTTGCTCCACCGCATTGCAACATTCAGCAAATGTGAATTTTGAAGGGCAACTGACTGTATTTGCTTAAGAATGTCATGTTGATTAAATTTTCAGCAAAAGCTGAACCAAATGCTTTCTGCTTCTTGTATGGCAAGTGATAATATGTGGTTGTCTGATGGGTGGGGGGTGATGGAGGGCCAAATCCTGGTATTTTTCCAGAGAATCATTGGACTCAGTAAAATGTCTAATTTCTTGAAGAATGACTACATTTATAATGTTGCGTAGCTCTCTTCTCTGCCCACACATCCCTGCACCCTACTGTGGTTGGGATTTATTTCTGGGTGAAAGGATTTTAATTTCAGTTGCTTTTACCTAGATTCTGGAAAGCACTTCATTCTTGTTCATATTGAGAAATGGTTGGTGGTTTACCAGGATTGTTAATTTAAAGACCTTGTCTAGCCTGATGTTAACTATGAGCAGCAGCATTTCATAATTTGGGTTAGGGTTCAGAGGAAAGTGGGTAAGACGCTGAGCTTGTCGATCAGAAAGGTCGGCAGTTTGGTGGTTCGAATCCCGAGTGCTGCATAACG
>JANHFQ010001336.1:171153-181506 GCA_032468035.1 Aparallactus werneri
CACCACCAAGATTTGTAATTCAATTGTGTGCAGCACGTGTTTAAGCGGCGTTTGCCCAGCGCGCCCACGAAGCAGGTAACCAGCGTACCGGTAGGATCCCACCACTGATTTATTATTGTGTGTGTGTGTGTGTGTGTGTGTGTGTGTGTGTGTGTGTGTGCGCACACACAAGATAGTGATATATATATACACACACATATGTATCCCCTTAAATTAGGGGCCCAATGGCTCACTGATTTAAAACACTGAGCTTGTCAGCTGGAAAGCTCACAGCCCGGGTTCGAGACCCTAGCTCTGAGCAATTGGGTGAGCTCCTGTTAATTACTCCAGCTCCTGTCCACCTAGCAGTTCGAAAGCATGCAAACCTGAGTAGACTAATAGGTACCACTTAGGTGGGAAGGTAACAGCATAACAACATAACAACGTTCTGTTTGCCTCTATGTATAGTCATGACCACAGAAATGTCTTCAGATAACACTGGCTCTCTCAGCTAAGAAACAGATGAGCACTGCCCCCTCAAGCCAGACAGGCAGGGGAAACATTTAACTTTATGCTTAAACAAATTGCATAATCCATTATTGTGAATCCCTGTACTGTTACATACCAGCACATTTAGAGGAGATTATTTATGCAGCCAAATCCATTTCTCAAGTTACAAATTGTTTGGAGAACAAAGGGACCTTCAATAATGATCCTGGCAACGCCTCTTTTATTAAAGTAGAAAACTTGTTTGCATGACATACTGAGCCACAAACCACACAACCACATTTTGACCTAGCATGTCTTGCAGGTTACTTGCTATGGTCCTAAACCAAGGGTCCCCAAATCTTAAGCACATTGACCCCTTCATGAAATTTCAGACTGCTCATTGACACACACACAAACAATATTATATGAAAATAATTAACACTTTAATTAATAGTAACAATAACAACAGATAATCACATCAGCCTTTGAAGGTCAATATTGGATCACTTTGAGGAACTTTGTCTTAGATTTAAGATACCAAGAACTAATTTTAATTAAAGAGAGCAGGAAGCACTGAAAATGGATGGTGGTGGTAAAGTTGCATGAAAAAGAGGGAGGGAGAAGGAGAGGGAGAGGGAAGGAGGGAGAGAGAGAGGGAGAAAGAGAGAGAAACAAGCTACAGCTGACTATGGGCACTTATATTACATACTTGTATTTATGATACAAACTAAGACTTACTTTGAAATGAGAGGCCCAAACAGCAATCAGCTAAGTTGCGTAAGAGAACGCTTTAAATTTAAAGTATGCCCTTAGCCCCTACCTAGAGGCTCTCGTCAGGGTCAAGGAAGGGTTTGCTTGGAAGTCATTCAGGGGGACTGAAAGTCGGTGTTAGGGACGGCATTCCCCAGAATGTCTAAGGTTGTGAAGGATGTGCTGGATATGTGATCCAGGGGGGAAAAAGAAGTATGTCGTGGGGGAGAAGAAACAGCCTTCTACGTTCACCTCTTTCCCCCCATCCTAGCATTAGTCCAAAGGAGTCAAAAACGCCGATTCCGGGTTTTCTTCGCAGCGCCGGGAAAGCCAGGCGGAGCTTTCCACTTTCGCGTACGCACAAGCTGCCGTTTCTCAAACGCAGATTCTTCACAAGTATGATTTTTTAAAAAGATATATTTAAAAAAAAAACACCTTTGCACCCGGGCCTTCAATTTATGAGCGTTGCGACCTAATTCCCCTGGAGGGAGGCAGAAATCAGAATGCGGGTGAAGCGGTGGAAAAAAATAATAATTTCGACTCGGTGTGGAAAGTGCCGCCTCGGTTGCCTCGTTTGCCTTAAGCCGATGAAAACAAACAGCAGCAATGGCGGCGGTGACGGGATCGCGGGGGAGGAGGCCGCGGGCGTGAGGCGCCGTCACGGCCCCTATCAATTTCCAGCGAAGAAACCCGGTTAGAGGGTCGGTCAGCCCGCGGTTTTCTTTGGGCACAAGCGTCTCTCGGACGGCTTTTCCTGGAAAGAAGTGCCACTCGGACCGGAATCTATTCGTAGGCGAGCCGGAGGCATTTCTCTGTCTGAACCAAGCCTGGAAAGAGAAGCTGCTGGTGCTGCCTCCTCCCCAGGGCCAAATCCTGGTTTTTAGTTCAACCGCGCTTTCCCCCCTCTTGCCTCAAGAGCCAAGCTGAGAATTTAGACTCCTTCTCCTCTTGCGCCTTTCCTGACTGTATCCACGAGGAAATTTAGGCAGCTCAGCCAGTCGCCTACCTAGTGGACACGAAGGCTCCTTAGTGCTTTTCCTTCTTGGTTGGACAGAGAAGATCCCATTGCAAAAGACACTGTTTTCTCTGATCTCTGAACACCGAGAAGATCCTCAACAGGAAGAAAAAAAAGGCATCTTCCATCCTGTATCAAGACAGAGAGGTCGGGAGTAAGAGAAGCCAAATGAATATGGCCAAGCAAAGAGGCTAGGAAGGAGAAGCCTCTTGGGTTAATCCCGGGATGAAACCTCGAATTGTCACCTCAGCCTCTCTTGCGCAGGTAACGATTGCCTCCTGCATCTCAAATATACATAGATCTTCATAGGTTACAGCTCACAAAGATACTGCTCTTCCTGAATTACAATAAAACAAGTAAGGGGCAGAAGATGATGTGTGGAATATTGAACTGCAGAGAGAGAGAAAAGAGAATTATGGTGTCTACATACTCTAGTCCAGCTTTTGGATTTTGAGAAGGGTTGGTAGATGACCATCTGAATGGATGAGTCATACCAGAAAATGGGCAGGGCAGTTAGATCTCTTAATAGCAGACTATCAACCATGGTATGTATCTTCCTGGGCTTTATATTTCTAGTTGGTATTTGGGATGGATTTGCATATTTCATTAATTCATTCATTTAAGCTAATGTCTTTATGTTTGTGTGAGTGAACTTTTAGCCATTGTGAGTTTTAAATAAATTGCGGATTAACGTGTAAATTCAAGTAATTTTGATCAAAGAAAAACATGACTTCCTGTGATGTTTGTTCAATCACAGTACTATTGTAATGATTCATATCTGAATCATATAAAGTAATTGAAAAACTGACTTATAATCGTTTTTCACACAACTGTTGCAGCATCCCTGGTCACATGATCAAAATTCAGACACTTGGCAATTTACTCATATTTATAAAGTTGCAGTGTCCCTGGGTCATGTGATAAGTTGACCTTCTGCCAAGCAAAGTCAATGGAGAAGCCAGAGTCACTTAACAATTATGTTATTAACTTAATAACTGCAGTTATTCATTTAACTATGGCAAGAAAGTTTGTAAAATAGGTCAAATTTTACTTAACGACTGTTTTAGTGAGCAACAGAAATGTTGAGCTCAATTGTTGTCATAAGTCAAAAGATTTCTTGTTTTGTCTTCTTGTTTCTGGCCCCATATTTAGAGCCTTAAATAGAAGAGAGCTGTTTGAGGGATGACTTCAATTTATATGTACATGCTTTGTACTTAAATTTAGGCGTCTGGGATCTTTCCATCCACCATATTAGTAAAGTAGTTAGTCTGGTAAATAATAATAATATATTTTTTAATTCTTTCCCCTTTCATTTGCCACTTCATTATGCTAAGATTGATTTTAACGTATTATTTTTCTTGACAGAAACTTGTATGCTGCAGTCACTGGCGTGTAGCATCTTTATTTTCCAATAATAGATCTCAGCCTTATAAAGGCATTGCAGGCATTCTTAGGAACTATGGTATAAAGCATTAGTTTTTTGATACCATAGGAAAAATGAAAGCTGCAATTGCAGGAACTATCAAGAGAGGCTTTGTGAGAGGAGTAACCTCAACAGCTTTCCTTTGTATAATGGTGTGCTATGCGCTGTCCAAAGCCATCCTAGCAACCTTTATTGAAGGGCAGAGCCTACTATACCCTGCCCTCCTTAATGGAGATCATTTTAATGGATAATGTACTTCAGCAATTTCATATTTGCTGATTAGGTCAAAAGCTTCATCTATCTTTGCTTTATGTAAAATTCAAAACCAGTTAGCTAATCTCTGATGCCACTAATTGTCATTTTTGAACAAAAAGATTGAGAGGTTGTAATATGAAATGCCAACAAGATTCTGTTTGGAAGTTTGGCCCTGCCCTGATCTTAATTATGATAATGGATTTTTCTTGATCTATGAACACTAAATAAGCATACTAAGCCTGTATTATCATTCATTATAGTTGTTTAAAGTAGCTGTTACAAAGATCTGAACAACTTGTTTTTCATGTTTTCACATTTGAGGAAAGGAGCTTTTTTAATCCTTGAAACATGAAAACTATTTTGTACCTAGCATACTCTAACCTAGATATTTAGTGCTATCAAGTCTGGCTCAGCCCTAGTGGCTATATAGACCAGAGGTCTCCAAACTTGGCAATTTTAAGACTTGTGGACTTAAACTCCCAGAATTCCTCAGCCAGCTTTGTTAACTGAGGAATTCTGGGAGTTGAAATTCACAAGTCTTAAAGTTGCCAAGTTTGGGGACCCCAGATATAGACAAACGCTCACCATCTTGTCTTGTCCCTGAGTATAGTCCATAGCCATGGATATTTGTGGACTGCAAATAATAAATTATGATATACAAAATGCTAGTACTTGCATTAGATATTAGGAGGCAAATACATGAGAGGGTCACATGCATCATAATGACAACATGTACATGCCATCTTCTTGACAGAATCTGTGTTAGATTCTTAGACTTCTCCAAATATGCTTTCATCACCCTTCTTTTTCAGTGCAGGAATTTTAGAGAAATTAGTTTATTGGTTGGTAGACTGTTTGTTTGTTTGTTTGTTTGTTTGATTGATTGATTTGTATGCCACCCATTCTGGGGGACTCTGGACGGCTCACAACAAGTGCAAATACAAACCACAAGACATCTAAAAACTACTGAAATACAAATTTAAAAATGTAATAAAAATTAAAAAGTGCTCCATGCTCAGTGGTCATATAATCCTCCAATCTCAGTGATTCACAGACCCCAGGCCTGCTGACACAGCCAAGTTTTAATGGCCTGATGGAAGGTCAGCAGGTCAGGGATAATCCAGATCCCAGGGGGCATCTGGTTCCACAGGGCTGGCCCTCCCCCATGTGCCTGCCAGCCGGCATTGTCTAGTTGTTGTTAATTGCGAAGTCGTGCCCGACCCATCGTGAGCCCATGGACAATGTTCCTCCAGGCCTTCCTGTCCTCTACCACCCCCCAGAATCCATTTAAGCTTGCACCAACTGCTTCAGCAACTCCATCCAGCCACCTCATTCTCTGTCATCCCCTTCTTCTTTTGCCAGCATTAGGCTCTTCTCCAGTGAGTCCTTCCTTCTCATTTGGTGGTCAAAGTATTTAACCTTCCTTCTCATTTGGTGGCCAAAGCATTTAAAAGTATTTGGTAGACTGTATATCTTGCCTTTCCTGCTTTGTTCATGCTTTGATGGAATGGCTTTGTGGGAAGATGGCGTTTTGTAAGTTATTGATGCCTTGAGCTTTGTAAATTACTTAGTTGATAAGGTGGTGGTTCTGTCTCATATCTGTGTTGATTGTTTTCTATATGATCTGTGCTACTGTGATTGAGTGGTTCAAGTGGAGACCTTTTCTATGGGTTGTATGTATGTGCCGTATAGGCTTCCACACCCCTGCACCAATCATGCCCAAACTTTCCACATACTTACCTTACCCTCCAGAGATGACCACTGGAGGGGTCCCTAACTTTTTTGGGGTGTCTGCACCCCAGAAAAAGGCTCCCGAAGTGCAGACCCCCAGCAACCCAAGGCTAAATCATGTGATGCGCATGCATCTTCAGTCGCCAGCCCAGCAACAAGCATGCTGGCCAGGAGCAGCAGGGACACCGGGCCCAGGAGCAGTGCGCTGTGGACGATAGGAGCGTTCCGAGGCCGGGGGCCCCGGTGATGGGGGAGGGACTACCCGGGCAAAGCCGGGTACCAAGCTAGTCTATATATATATAAAACAAGAACTGTGTTTTGTGTGTTAGTTTGTATGTGCCATATAGGCTCCCACACCTCCGCATCAATCACCCCCAAACTCATCACATACCTACCTTGACCTCCAGAGACGAGCACTGGGGGGATCACTTACATTTTGGGAGGGTCTGCACCCCAGAAACAGGCTACCAAAGTGCAGACCCCTACCACCTCACACTGGCAAAACTTACTGCGCATGCGCCACCACGAATCGCACATGCGCCACAACGCTTCTCAGCTGTTCCACTGCTTGCTCCTGAACGCCTGTCAGCCAAAACAGCTGATGGCATTCCTCTGACTGTCCCGCTACCTCCCCCGTAGCTGGGAGCAGCGCTGCGGTGCCAGGGAGACAGAGCGTGTGCTAGGGCTGGGAGGAGCGCGCCACCGAGGCACCTGAGAGGAGCGCACTGTGCCCTGGAGCAGCACAGCACCCGCCGGCTACCAACCAGAAAGCCCTGCGGCCCCCGGCGATGGGGGAGGGACGACCTGGGCGAAGCCGGGTACCAAGCTAGTAATATAATAAAGTTAAAATATCTGCTGCTTGCTGCTTGCTCAGAATGCAGTAATTACAAGAATTTTCTTGTTCTAAGATTTCCAGTTTCCCATCTAAAGTTATCCTTGAGACTATCTTTGCAGAGGAAGATTAATGAAGTTACATTATGCCTTTTGAGAGTTAGTTGATGTTTGGGGATGCAGTCTGCTGATTTCTGTTGTTTGTTTTATATAATGTAATTCAGAATCCTTGCATTTTATTTTGTAGTTGACTCCCTATTGTTTTCCTTTGGTATTAGTTCTTTGATTACGCTCATTATTCTTGGTAGGGACATGTTGGAGTGTGTGCCATATTTATTCCAAAGAGCCAGGGTAGTTTGTTAGTAGACTCTAAGGTGCTTTTAAAAAGGAGACAGTTAATCTTTTTGTGGAATGTGCATTGAAATATATTGTGTAGAGAGTATATTTCTGCTTCCGGTAATCTGGTTTGCTGTGTCTCTGTGTCCACAGCACTTCCAAGGACTTTCCAATAATATAGTTTGTTCTATCCACCCATTTTATCCGTTAGTCTTCTGATTCTCTCAACTTTTATCATAATTGGGGGGTTTTTTCAGTGTACTCTCTGATGACATGATCTGTCCAAAATACATGGGTTTAGGCTTGTTTTTCATCCTTCAACATGACAATCTCATTAAAACAGCTTTCTATTGTATTGAGCACCACAATATATAAGGACATGACATCAACTACTGCTGAGTTCAGTTTCAGGTCTACTCTGAATAAACTTACATCATGAACAATGATGTCAGCACTTACTTATTGTCTCACATCACATTACCTAGAATTAATTTAACAAATGATTAATCTTATTCACTATGTATCTATCAAGTTCATCGTATTAAATAAACAGTTACTTGATTTTGCTCTTTACTCTTTACAGGTGATTCTGAAAGAGCAGATAGTTACAACAGTTCAGAATGTAATCTTCACTGAATCTTCTTAATTTCTGTTTATCTAACTGAACAAACTGCTTTCACAAGTAGTGGCTGACTTTAAATCTACTTGTTGATGTTTACGTTTGGCTGAATAATACTGTGTAAAAGAACTTCTAAGATTATAATGTGAAATCATTTTTTTGTCCTGTTTCAGACTTTCATATGCAATGGATACTGACCTCAGCTCCCAGGACAGGAAGGACTTGGACAAGTTCATTAAATTTTTTGCTTTGAAGGTGATTATTTGTATGTGCATTGTGTTTAGACTACAGCATAAGAAAAGCTAAAGTTTTGCGCAACAATTCAGTGGCAATTACACAAAAATGTATAATCGAATTTTGTAACTTTTTTTAAAACTAAGAAATTAGAAGAAATTAAGAATTTCAGAAATGTCTTTTCAGTGTTAGGATTTTAGGCTTTAAAATAGGAATACTGAATATCAGTGCTAAAGTTAACACAACTCTAAAGAGGCAGACCTTTTTCTTCAATAAAATAATAAAAACATGAATTCTATCTTAGGGGCTCTTGCACTTGCTCAGAGTCTGAAGAACTTCTTCAAAATTTCTGTTGTTTTTAATTCTGTTTTTTATTGTTGTTTTACTCTGTTTTACCCAAAATTATGCATATGAGATGGGGAGCATATAAATTTTATTAAACAAATAAAAAGCTTTTTTGAAATGTGCACAGCCCTAAATCAAAGAAATTATAGATAAAATTGTTAAGAGATATATGAAAAGTTATATGATTTCCTAAAGTGTTCTGCTCAGAATCTGAGCGATTAATAATGCATGTATGTATTTCTGACTTCTGGTATCAAACAGTTGAGTAATTTGGTTTTTGTGCCTCCTTTAATTTTTTTTTCAATATGGTACCATTCGTAGGTGTTCTCTACTTAACTTTTTGACTATTTGTCTTTTCCCAATGCAGTAAGCCTGTTTTGTCTTTCAGACTGTACAGGTGATTGTGCAGGCCCGACTTGGAGAAAAAATCTGCACTCGCTCATCCTCCTCACCAACAGGCTCTGACTGGGTAAAAAGTATTTTTGAGATCAAACCCTTTGTTAGTCATTCATAACATTCATATTAAATGCAGGTGGCTTCTACTTTGCTTCTCTTGTAAAGTAGTTGTATAAATATAGAATGTATAAGAGCAATTCACTCCTCCTTTGCAAATTCTTACTAGATCTTCTGATTGAGTATTTGTGACATACCAGAACTCTAGAGACGGGTAGTGAAAGCAAATGGGATTTGTGTATATCTGTGTGTTTGTATATTATCTGCTTTACAACAGTATGAGGAAATCACCATTTATTAATCTGCAATGTATGACAGCAAAGGATATTTTGCTTTATAGTTGTGAGATTAATCTATTGTGAACTGTGTTTTATTATACATATTCCTGCAGTACGGTAGAACATATGTTTCTAAAGTAGGTTCCTGAAAATTAAAATCTACATTCTTAATTTTACAGTTTAACTTGGCAATCAAAGACATACCAGAAGTTACTCATGAAGCAAAAAAAGCTTTGGCAGGACAGCTGCCTGCTGTTGGGCGGTCAGTGTGTGTGGAAATCTCCCTTAAAACTTCTGAGGTATAAACTAAACCAACCATTCTTTTTTTTAAATCAATTTCATCTCAAATTTTGTTATATAGCTTCAAATCATGTGAAAATTAACATGAGATTAAGAGAGGGTTCAAACCACTGCTGGCATCATTATAATTTTCATATTTATGTAAAAAACAGAAACTACTGTTTAGTCACTGAAATATTGTTACATATAGGATCTTCTTTCCAAGAATTCTATTTGGAATTGCCTTAAATGATGAGATAGTGGATAGAACTATCTTGTCTACTACTAAAACTATCTAATAATCTTTAACCAGGTGAAATGGTACACCCTGGGGCAACAATTTTTGAGCTAAGGTACCCAAACTAGACTAACAGAATGCATCCAAAATCTAGGATCTATTTCCCATGTAATTGAAATTTAGCAAGCTTTATAAAACATTTTTTCAATCCATTATTTTATGTCCTTCATTTGTTAGTGACAAAACATGAACTTCTTTTGTATGACATTCTTTCAGGTATATGAAGGTATCACTTTTCATAATTTGGAAACTATACTATGTTAAGTCCGCCTAAAGTTTCATTTGTCTTGCTTTCAGCAACACCCACTGACTCATCTATACTAGGAACCATATTTTTCAGAGTATAAGACGCATCCAGCTTTTGGGAAGGAAAACAAGGGTGGGGGGAAATCTACCTCCCAGCAATTGGTCTCCTGTGCTGAATCAGGCTGAAAGCGAAACATGCTTCAGCAAAGGAAACAAGGGGGGTGGGAATCTGCAGAGGCAGATTTTTCCCCTTTGTTTACCTTCCCAACAGCTCACAACATCTGATTGGGGATATTCCAGGAGGCAGATCTACCCACCAATCAGCTGCTGAATTAGGCTGGCTGAAACTGAAACAGTCTTCGGCACGGGAGACAAAAGAAAAAAATCTGCTTCAGTTTGAGTTTCAGCCAGCCTGATTCAGCATAAGCAGCAGCTGATGAGCATGGATCTAATACCCCCCCAATCAGCTGTTGTGAGGCCTTTGGGGCTGAAAGGCTGCTTGCACCATGCAGCTGATCTTCGAAGGAACAGGTAGGCACAGAGGATGAAAATGGTAGGTGGGCAGGGCTACATTCGGAGTATAAGACACACCCTAATTTTCAGCCTCTTTTAGGGGAGAAAAAAGTCCATCTTATACTCCGAAAAATACTGTACTTTTTTTTAGAAGTAAAAGCTTTGTCATTATAAGGGCACCAGTTGCGCCCTTATCTGGACTGGGATTCCCTATGAACGGTCACTCATGCGTTGGTGACCTCTCGACTCGACTACTGCAACGCACTTTACATGGGGCTG
>JANHFQ010001336.1:242093-252422 GCA_032468035.1 Aparallactus werneri
ACTGATTTATATATATATTTTCCTCCCCATGAGGATTCCTGGTTCTGGTTTTGCATTCTTCATTAATTCCTTCATAATCTATTTTTATAGAAATCTTGAACAGGGTTAGATAATGTTATGTATTTCCAATTGAGATCCAAGTTAACATTTGTTATCTAATATATTGAAAATGTCAGTGAAATAATTATGAATATTACTGCATGTATGCAATGCTTTCCTTATCTCCTCATTCCTAATATATATATTATACAATATATACTACTATATATTAAAATGGTATTTACATCTAGCACAGAATATGCATACATTATTAATACATGTTCTACTTTATAACTATTCAAGACAAATCATATTTTGTTTTAATGTTAATCTATAAACTAGCTATTATTTAAAATACGTTACAGCTAATATCTTGCCTTAAATAATTTGCTGGGCGCTATCAACTAAACAAAGTCTTGGCATTCCAGATTGTCAGTCAGCACTGACTATATAACTTTGTATGGATAACTTAATAAGGTTTACATAAAACTGACATTTCCAGTTGTTTAACAAATAATTGATTCATTTATATGACCATGGCATTTGCTAAACAACTGCCGTAAAACAAATAAAATTGGAATGATCATGATTTTATGATTGTCAGAACTTATGACCATGATCAGCAGGCTCCATTAGAGTCATAATTACCTGCAATCATTTTCTACTGCACTATTTTTGCATTTGAAGCAAGGACTTTGAGTGCAATATGAGTACAAATATTCCTTGACTTAACCATTCATTTAGTCACTGTTCGAAGTTACAATGGTACTTTAAAAAATGATAACTGACAACATCCCTACAGTCATGTGATCACAATTTGGGCTCTTGGCAACTTTCATGCATTTATAGTTGCAGCATCCCAGGATCATATGATCACCATTTGCAACTTGACTCACTGGCTTAGGATAAGCAAAATCTATGTGGGAAGCCAGATTCACTTAACAAGTGAATGTTTCACTTAACAATTTCAGTGATTCACTTAACAACTGTGGCAAAAAGGCTGCAAAATTGGGTGCAACTCACTTTACAACTGCATTGCTTGGCAATGGAAATGGTTGTAAGTCAAGGGCTAGCTGTACTTCCTTTCTTCTAAAAAGTTCTAATATTGGCTTGGGATAGAGTGGTGGTACTTTAGATTTGTGTGCATAGATGCAAATAAAAAGCCTGTCTGCATAGATCTCAAGTTTTATTTTTATATATTTTCCTCAGGTTTTAATTTATTTGTTAAATTTATTTGCCGCCTTCCTCATCATGGGGCTACTTTAGGTGACTTTAATATGTTTAGTATGTTACTTTAATTGTGTGAATAGATCTATGAGTCAAAGAAACAGCCGCAAATTTGAGATCCTCGCCCACCTTACTCTCAGTTTCAGGCATGCCCATTACCCAGCTGGAAAGAGGCATCTTCTTGTAATGGGATAGCCAGCTGGAGGAGGTGAGAACAGAAGCATAGGGATAATTTATAATTTTCTCAGAGATTTTAATCTGTGGCAGAGATGGACAATTAGTTTTCACAAGTGGTCACATGACAAACTGGGACTGTTGTGGAGGGCCGCTGCCTTTCTACCTCCTGATATCATTGCCCATCCCATACCAACACTAATACCACGGGCCAGACAGGAACAGCCCATGGACTGGGTGTGCCGTGTAGACCATAAAATGCCGAGGTCAGATCTACAGTAATGTAATAGATCGTTGACTATAACAATTCATATAATAGTGAACATCTTAAGATTAATTCATGTAATTTGTTTTTTAATTTATTTTTAAGATGAATTGATATATGTCCATTTTTATGGAATCAACTTTCAGTCAAACATCTTTATCTACAGTTAACTTTGAATTTTCTAAAGATTACTCTATAACTTGAATAGCTAGGGAACCTCTCTGGCTGTTGTGCATGTTTAATAAAGTTCAAAAAAAAATCAAGAGTGTGAGAGAAGTTATATGTTTAAGTAAGCTTAACCAGAAGTAAATAAATGATAGATTATAAATAGGTATTGCATTGATGTTGTAGAAATTCAGCTTTAATGGCAACTAGAGATTTCCTTGATATCTGGCATCTTTATTGCTGATTACGGTAGCTGATTAACTCTTCTTTTGTCTTTGAACTTTTTCCTGATAATAAAATTGGCTACAATAGATATATAACAAATGCAGCGAGGTTGTATAGACTGACTATGCTTTGATTATCTTGTGTTGCAAAAGCTATATACTAAGCCTCTTACTCTAAATGGCTTCACCTTTTGTTACTAGAGCCTATAAATCCCCAGTTTATTTGATGAGATAATGTTTATCGGAAAGTCGGATAATTTTTAAACCATTAATCAGTTCTAGTAGAAATTGGCTGTATTTAGCTAGTCACTGCTACTCTGTGTAATTTGATAGATGAAAGTACACTCATATTTAAGTAGGCAATACATTTATTAAAAATAACATTTTCCTGTAAAGTATCTGTCAAGTACCATGCTTTTCTGTAAATTGCTCAGATATCTTACAAGTTATCCAAGCAACTTAGAAGGTGAAATACTTTTCAGATAACGCAAACTATGGCAATTGCATCTGGAAATGAAAAATAAAGATGCAGCAACATTTTTAATTATTACTTTAATCATACACAATTCTGATAAAACTTCTTAATCAGATAAGGATTCTTTAATACTTGACATAAATATTAGCAGGTAACACTTTTAAGAGATTACCACCCAGTGAAAACAATCAAAATAAACCCATTAAATAAAAATCTATTAAAGGACAGAGCATACATGCTAGATAAATTTTGAAAACAAATACAATAATGAAAATGAAAAAAATTGAATCTTCTCTGGCATAAGTGATTAGGAAGACTATAACAGGTAGGGTACGTCAGCTTGGAAGCCATTTGGAATGGTGACATAGGTTGCTGTGAAGGAAGGAATATGTTCTTAAATTTGCTTTTAGTAGCAATTTCTATCAAAATACTGTAAGTATAAAAGATGAGAAATTCTAATCTTCATGCAAGACATAGACAAGTATAGGAGGTCAAATTTAATTGTTTCTGTAGCTGTCTGAGATAGCAGTTTCTATATTCTATTTATTCACTAGATGTTTCCTTAGCCATTCTTCCTAATTTTAAAATACTATTTATATCTTTGAAAAAAGATTAAGGCGTACTTCGGTATACCATCATCAGCTCCACATTTAAATCTATATAGTTAGTAATCTTTCAGTTCCTTTTTACAGTTCTGGAACAGAAGTGGCAAATACATAAGAAGCTCTTTATGGGCAAGATTGAAACCAAATAATGGTCATAAATACAGTTGATTTGCCTCAACTGGTACTCCATAGTTACACCACTGATAAAACATTTCATTACTTTTTTTGTCCAACTATAATACACACATATAAAACAATACCTGTGTTTCTCTGACAATAACACCGAGTCTTATTTGCTTTTAGACTTGAAAATAAGTACTACGGCTTATTTTCGAGGAAAGTCTTACTTTTTTTGAGGTGCAGCAGGCCAGACTCGGTTAGCAGGACCCTGCAAGGCTTGCTGTAGCCCTGGGCTTATTTTTGAGATAGGGGTAATATTAGGCCCATCCCCAAAAATTTGGGTTGGGCTCAGTGGTGGGATTCAAAAATTTCCCCTACCGGTTCTGTGGGCGTGGCTTGGGCGTGGCTATGTGTTCGGCCAATCAGAGGTATTGCCAGGGTCAGCCAATCAGAGATGGTATGTTCCAGTTCTCGAAATTATCGCTACCGGTTCTACGGAACCTGCCGGAATAGGCTGAATCCCACCACTGGTTGGGCTTATTATTGGGGTGGGTCGTGTTTTCTGAGAAACAGGGTAGATATACATTTTAGCTTGAATTTGAAGCACGTACTATCACTAAGTTTCCATTGTGAATTTTTGTATGGAATATTAATATTTAATTTTAATAATTTTGTATGAGTATTACATTGATTGTTTTAATTTCCAAATATATTAAAGGCAAATGGAGCACACAGCACTTTTAAATTTTAATTTTCTGAGATTTTAAAGTTTGTATGTTTATATGTTTCTTATTTTGTTGTGAGCCGCCCGGATTCCTTCGGGAGCGGGCGGCATACAAATACAATAAATAATAATAATTAAAAAATAATAAAAAGTGGTCTATGAGCGGCCCACTGACTTTAAAAAAAATTAAATAACATTACAATTAATACATTGATAACAATAGGTAACAAACATCCAAGCATATATAGACTCTAAAGCTATTAATTGAAGAACTATATGCTTAGTATAGATTTACAAATACAGAATGAAGCAAAATATTTTAACATTAGACATATTGAAAGATATTTTTGAATAGTGGACTCTGAAGTTAAGAGGGTCCATTTCTATAGATAGACTGGGTTTAAAAGATTTTGTAGAAGAAGAACAAGTTTTACCTGACATAATTGAGATTGAATTGAAAGTGGATTTAAAAATGAGAGGCTACACTAATGATGTGGAAAAATATAGCACAATGGACATTCAGAAGAAATCAGTTGATGTCTTTTTTGTATATATGGTAATTTGTATTAAAACTTTTAAACAAGAAAATAAAAGCTAACAAACTATTATAAAGTAAGAACAAAAGAAGCAAAAAGTGCAAGAAAAGTTGAAGAAAAATAGGAAAAAGAGTATCAAAACTGACTTTAGGTATTTTTCATAGCAGTAATTAGATATACCATATATATATTAATTAATCTCTTCCTCTCTATATTGTTCTTCTTTCTATAATCTATTCTGTCTTATCATCAAAACCATAAATCATAAGTTTATATTTTTTTCATTTTTATGCAAAAAGTCCGTAAGAGTCTTCCAGTGAGCAATAAATGTAGATAATGTATTTAATAAAGTTAATTTATTCATTTCAGGAAAATCTTCAATATAATATAGCATTACAGTATTGTTCTAATTCAGAAAATTAGAAGAATACTGTGTTCTTAAGGGGTTTTTTGGGGGGGTGGTCTGGAATGATATTGCATCTTGCACCAAAATGAATATTTAACATTATGTGTTATATAGCTTGGTGAAGCAAAGCCATGTTGAAGATGAAGCCAATGTAATGTTGGAATGGATCAGCGGGGAACTGCACATCAAAGTCTGCTGTCCTGTTGATGTGGGCAGTGAACTGCTATGCTGGTTAACTGAATCACAGGACAGTCCTACTTGTCTGAAAAATAATATCCTAGCACATACCTCAGATGGAGAATTTGATACAGAAAAGAAAACATTGCAAAACATGCCAGTAATAACCACAACCAAGACTAGAGATTTAGAAGAGGAAACTGTGCTGCAAAAAGATGATATTGCCCAGGATTCCTCTGCAGGTACTGTACATGGTTTAGAAATTTAGAGTTTAGAAAGCAATATCATGCATCATTCTGCCAAATCAAATAGGAAATGAAATACACAAGGTAGTCCTCCTCTTACAACCACAGTTGGGCCCAAAATCTTGCTTATTGAGCAAAGCGGTCATTAAACGAGATGTCATGTGACCACTTTGCTCAAAAATCACAACTGTGGTTGTTAAAAATAGCTCCAGGGAGGGGACAGGGGCCTCTCAGATGTAATGGAACAGGGAGAGGGCATGGGCCACATACCACAACCAAGAGACCCAAGCGCTCTCTATGCTCCAGCAAGGAGAAATTACGACAACAACATTCACTAGCATTTTCACCAGATTTGAAGTCTGTTCCTCCAGGGCACCAAGGAGGGTCACCTCTGGAAAAATTGCAGAGCGCTTAAACAGGTTTTCAAGTGACATCATGTGACCTGGCTAGGCCAACATGATATTTTACAACAGCCGGAAGTGCTTTACGGGTCATAAAGTGCCCTCCCAAGGCTGTCATGACAGCAAAGGTTCTGAACAACTGGTTGTAAACCAACAACTGGCTTGTTTCTGATAACAAGGTCTTAAAGCAAAGATCTGAGATCTTTAAATAAAGAATTCACTGTCACATTCTATTCACAGGAAGTTTTGAAAAAGTGCCCCTTTTGAATTGTAGTACAGCCTTGATCTATGTATATAATGTTGGTATTTTATCAATATAGTTTTATAAAGTAGATTCTTGAGTTGTCCCATATTTTTTAACAAACTAAGATTATTGAAAATATTTAAATGAAAGTCTGATAAACTTTTCAAGCTGAATGCTCCCATTTTCTGTATTTTTATTTATTTTACAAATGGTACTCTAATGAATGGCATTAATGAAGCCCATAAAAGAGTCATTTGCAAATAGGCTTTCCTAGTTATTATTCTTTAATTTTCACTAGTAATTTCAGAGCACAGTATTTTTCTATTCAGGATCTCAATTTCAGAGATTGGGAACTGAGTCTGAGAATATTTATACTTGTCTAGGACTGCTGAGCTGAGTAGAAGTCATGCTAGTCTTCCTTACTGAATTTGATTCAGTAACTCTGGCCAATGCAGTTGTATAAGCAGAAATTTATTATACTGCTATAACTCACGAAGTATAATGCAGAATATGTTATGTAAAATATCTGACTGTACAATTATTCTACAAAGGAAAGCTAATTTGGTCCAGTAGTTAGGGCACCAGGCTAGAACCAGCAGAATGTGAATTCTAGTCCTGCTTTAGCCATGAAAGCTGGCTGGGTGACTTTGGTCCAGCCACTTTGTCTCAATCCATGATGTCAAGCTCAGGTGGCAAACTGGTCGGTAAATTCTTATCACAGCGAAATGGATCAACACTCAGTTGAACTGAAGGAAGCAGATCCTGCACTTGCAAAAAACCACTAAGACTTTTTTTTTAATCTACAAACCTGTGTTTGGTTTACATTGTTATAGCTGCTGCATTTTGTTCCAAAACCTAGCAATTGTTCAATAAATATATAGAAAATTGTCCTAATCAAAGTCTTTCCCACAGGTTTTAGTATGAAATGAAATGAAAATATTAAACCATTTTAATCCTTTGAGAAAAGTTATTCTCTGACTTACTTTAATATCTGTATACGTACTGCATCGTATTTTATGTAGAAGCTCAAAAGTATGGACAAGCCTTAAAATACAGGGAAACCTCTTTTAGCTTCCCCAATTGGGACAGGCAGTTCAATTGGTAAATGAAGTGACCACTAAGTGAAACTGCAATTACACTTACGATTTTATTTCATCTTTCCTTTGCTTTACACATCTGCAAAGGTTGCAAATGTGAAGGTTGGTTGCAAAGTTACTTTTTCATCATTGTCATAATTATGAGCAGTCTGTGTCCAATGACCTTGCTAAACAGTGACTACCTGTATAGGATATTTATAATTCAAATAAAAAGCCCTTGTTGTGGTAGTTCTCAAAAATACAATTTGATCAATTGATAACTACTTTGTCAATTGATGACTACTACTTTAGTCTATGTCAAATATTTCCAAAGGCTGAATGTGTGATAAGGTATGGCATTAATAAGCTTTACTATAGAGTGACTATAATTAGTTGGTGTTTTGTTAAGAGAGCTAACCATTTCTGATTCAATTCTTCAGATATTCCTGGTATTTCCAAGTTTGCAGAGTTGAAGGACAGAGCCTCTTCTGTTTCTATATTGAATAAGAAGCTGCAGATGGAACAGATTCTTGGATTAGATGTCAATCTCAAGAAAAGCAGTAGAACTTCTTCCTTGCAAATTGAACAGTGGGATACTAAAATAAAGAGTAGAAATAATAAACTTTTTAACAAACATCCTGGTTCCAAGGATGATGAAGGCAAAGAAGATTCTCAGGAAGAGCAGATGGCTGAGATAAAGTCAGATGCACCATTGGCTGAAACCTGTTCAAACCCAGCACCATGCAGTACAGTTTGCATCCGTGCTGTTTTGACTGATAATGTAGATCCATTAAGGAAAGAATCTTGTGCTGAAAGAATACCAAATGGGTATCTTCCAAGTACACCCAAAGACAGGGCAGAGAATCCCAGACAAGAGGAACAATCACATAGATACAAGCCTGATGATTCTGCTCACACAGAATCAAACATTAAAAGACGATATAGATGTGAAGAGTGTGGAAAAGCCTTCCTTCAGGTTTGCCACTTGAAGAAACATCATTTTGTGCACACTGATCACAAACCATTCTTGTGCGCAGAATGTGGCAAAAGCTATAGTTCAGAAGAAAGTTTCAGAGCGCATATGCTGGGCCACAGCGGGGTACGGCCTTTTCCCTGCCCACAGTGTCACAAAACATACGGCACCAAGCGTGATCTTCAAGAACATCAGGTACTGCATACAGGCCAACATCCCTATGTCTGTTCAGATTGTGGGAAATCATTTGCCCGGCGACCTTCCCTTCGTATCCATCGCAAGACACATCAAGTTAAACAGCCAAGCTCTACCCCTTCTGCCTACCAGTGTGTGATATGTGGGCGGCACTTGGCCAATCCAGGATCCCTGCGGAACCACATGTACCTGCATACAGGGGAACGTCCTTATACTTGTCCCTACTGTCCCAAGTCATTCCGTCAGCAAGGCAATCTATATGGGCATCTTAGGTTACATACAGGGGAGCGTCCTTACCACTGCCATTTCTGTGGAGATGCCTTCCCACAGCGCCCTGAGCTGTTCCATCATCTGATTTCCCACACAGGTGAGGCTCATCTGTGCACAGTATGTGGGAAAGCACTGCGTGATCCCCATACATTACGAGCTCATGAACGCTTGCATACAGGCGAGCGGCCTTTCCGCTGCCATCTTTGTCCCAAATCCTATCCTCTAGCGACAAAACTCCGACGTCATCAGAAAGCTCATCATGGTGACAAGCCCCATCAGTGTAACATTTGTGGTGTAGGCTACAGCCTCCCTCAGAAACTTCAGCGCCACAAGCTTGAGCACAAAGATAATATAGTCAAGGATTCGTCCAAATCTGATATTAAAGATCTCAAGGATACTTCCGTTTTAGAGCAGCCTGCTGTGTTGGTAGTGCACACACTGAGTATGGCAGAGCCTGGCAGTAAAGCAGAAGTCCTCGTCTCTAACACTAAGTACACTGCAGCACAAGAGGGCTCTGGCCAGCACAAAGATGCCATTGAGATTGCTGAGGAAGAATGTATTATTGTGCAGGAGCAGGCTTCTCCCAGTAACATTTATTCTTCAAGAGAGTGTTGGTTTTAGTGCTGTGGCAGAATTCGTTGAGGTAGAATTGGGAAGCTGAGCATTGTGTTTATTTTGCATTATCTGGAATTTATTTTATTTAGTTAGAGAATTGATAACAGCCACCCATTCACTTTCAGTGACTCTAGGTGGCTTACAAAAAAATAGAAACCCAATGAATAAAGAGTAAAAACTAATTCTTCACCCCACCTCAGCGACAACAAGCAAGCAACAAGTGTTTTTCTTTTTCTATCATTGTGAAAGCAGGAGGTCTTAAAAGCATAGAATGCCAGAAAGGTGCAGGTACATTTAGTCCTCAATTTACTATTGTAATGATGCCTGCCCATTATAGTCAGAAGTTGTATCCGTAGCCATAAGTGGAGGACTATCTGCATTTACTTCAAATTTGGCTGAATTATCAGTATCAGTGCCTAGAGCCTTTATGATTGAATTGGATGCTCAGTGAATAGACCAGAAGTTATTTATTAAAAGTTCACTAACTTTTACGCACAGTCAATATTGGTTTAAATTGAGTGAGGACTGTTTGTATCTATTTGCAGTTCTTAAAAAAAAATACAGTGGTAATGCATACAAGCACTGATCGCATGGTTCAGTTAAATAGTTTGAATAACTCAGTTATTTCCCTCCCCATGGATATAACTAATGTGGCTCTGAGAGCAATCTGTCCATTGACTAGCCAAATTATGTGATTGATAAGTGTATACAACTTCTGCAGGGTCATACATGATGTTGGATGGGCTAAATTAAATCATATTGCAGTCTTGCTGAGAATTACATGTCCTGATAGTTGTGATTTAGACAAAATATTTATTTTGAGATCAAGTAAAGATTGAAATTAATAAAACAGTCTTTCCCAACTCTCATCATGCAATGTGGTAAAACTCTTAGTATCTCTAACTATTGATATTTCAGTATACTCTGAGCTTTCTTTGTTCTTCCCCATAAGAAGAACTTGGGGTTTTTTCTTTATTTAATAAATCCAAGTAGGCAGTAGAGGGTAGCCTTACAATCTATATCCAAAGGTGCTTTTTCAAGAGACAACAAATGAAATCCTTCCATTTCCCATCATCCAGTCAGAGGTGAAGAAGCTTCTTGGATGAGAAGTAAAACGTCTTCAAAGAAAAATCAGAAAGTCCAGTTGCCTCTTGAAAAAGCACCTTTGGGACA
>JANHFQ010001336.1:302331-312693 GCA_032468035.1 Aparallactus werneri
ATACATCCATATCTAAGCTATCTCTGTCTGTCTGTCCGTCCATCCATCCATCCATCCATCCATCCATCCATCTATCTTCATTACTGTGAAACAATCAAGAGTTTAACACTTTTAAAGAGAGAATAATCTTCCACTGAATCTCTGAGGTGCCAATTTAATGCAACACAAGAAATGCATGTGTTAAAAGTTAAAAGAAGGTGCATATTCTCAGGAAACAGATTTTTCGAACCACTTTCCTTTACACCCCGGAAATAGGATGGGCAGTAATTTGGATGCAAATCCAAAGTCTTATCTGAATCCATATTTATTCTATCTGCATTTTGTCATTTTCAATTGGAAAGTCATTTGCTTTCCTTCAATTTTCTACTTAGACCCCAATAAGATGTAACAATTACACCTTATTACCAATTTTTGAAGCTAGGACATTACCACCACGTAACAAACAACTTGCCTCTAGATTCTAGAAACTGTAAAAGCTCCAACACTGGAAGTTTTAAAGAACAGATTGGATAACCAATTGTCTGAAATGGTATAGTGTTTCCTGCCTAAGCAGGGAGTTGGACTAGAAGACCTTCAAGGTCCCTTCCAATTCCCTTATTCTATTCTATATGGGCAATTTTCATCTTCAGCAGAATTAGCCATTTTATTTGGCTTATTTTATCACTCAGCAACAAATACATTTAACAGAAGGTGTACTAATATTAGATGATGAAACATTCAGAATAAAAAAAACTGGGAAGGGATTTCTGAAGTTAAGCCCTTAAATTCAGGATTTCTAAGAGTACACAGCCAGCATATTTCTGTCAGATGTCCATCCAGTGTCTGATTTTCTTCAAATTCAACTTTCTCAATGAGAAACTAAAACTGTCATCATCTTTTGATCACATATGCAGAGCTTGGAATGTATATCATGGATAATACAATCTCAAAGTGTACCATCAAAATAGTACACCAGTCTTACCTTACTGTCTCCAAGAATTGTGATGATAGGAATTCCCAAATTTTTCACATGTTGCTTTATATTTGGGCCCATAGCAGTGGCCAGTTGCTGAAGGATGGTGAGTGTTTGTTGTACCTGAGTGGAAGGCAAAAGAGCGTGAATGTACCTATCCTGAGAACTTTCAATTAAAAAAAAAAACAAAACAGTATCATTTCACAGAATTTGAAGATTTTTTTTATAGCTTTAAGAACGAGATCTTCAACAGAGATAACGTTCTATTTTAACCCAATCAGATGTAATAAGCTGCTACAGCCACTTTGAATTATAGAACTTGGAGGAAATGTGGTAAATTCACATAGGTAGATTCAACAGTTGTTCAAAACAGGTGAGGAAAACATTTTGCAATCTCTGGCTTCCTCTGTGGTTAGCATATCAAGATTTCTTTGGTAAGTATTGGTAGTCCTTGACTTATGATCATAATCAAGCTGAGAATTATGGCCCTAAGTCATTGCAATCACTAAGCAAGACACATACACGATTGCAGTTGTTAAGTGACTGTTTGGTTGTTAAGCAGAGCCTGGTGTGCCTCAGGAAATGGGTCTCCCAAGGCCTCTCTAGCCAGAGGCATCCCTTGCACAGCTTCCCATTTTATTTGAGATTGCAAATGGTGACTGCCTCCAGAACGGCTCAAGGTGGCCCCAGCAGGAAGGCCATGCATCACGTCAGCTGGGCGCTCTTGGAAAGGTGATCTTTGGAAGAGGTGAGTGGAGCAAGGCAAGATAGGGTGGGGGACGCTCAAGGGTATATGGGACCCAGCAGAATAGGAGGCAGGCCCAAAGCTTGTGTGAACCCAGCTTGGTGGGAAGCAGACCCAGCAAGGCAAAATGGGGAAAGATAGGAAGATAGGGATAGTTGTAGTGTCCCTGTGAGTTGGTTTGCGAGAGGGCGAGAGGTTTGCCAAGCACCTGAATTCTGATTATGTAACCGCAGAGTGCTATAGTAACTGTAATTTCAAGTATAGGTCGTAAGTCCCTTTGTTCAGCACTGTCATAATTTTGAACAATTGCTGAACAAATGATTGTAAGTCGAGGACTACCTGTAAGGAAAAAATGCTGGTGCGGTATTTCACATACGGTTATGTATTTCTTTTAAAATACCTCCAAAATTCCCAGTCAAGGACAAAAACTTCCCTATAAAGAAAATCTGCAGCATCCTTCCCTGCTATAATCTAATTCCGATTTGATTTAAATCACAAGGTTTTTATTCTCTATACTAGCCTTTCATGAAAAACAGAAGCACCATTAAGAGAAAGCTACACAATCTCCCCAGCTGTACTTTGGTGTATGTGCTACAAACAGATTAAACAAAGCTCAACTGTGTTATTCTGCATATTATGGGAGAGTGCATTTCCTTTACAGTAACCTCTCTGATGTTCATTGAATGCAGCAATACCATTTTCCCCACGGGAATGAGATGCATCAACAGACAAGCTAGCAATTGTAAAAATATTTATTATTACATAAAATAAATTAAACGGCAGTAATGCTTAGTGACATTTTCATTTCGTTTCTGTTTATAAGATCTAAATTAAGTTGGAATATAAAGGATGGAAGATGACTGACTGTAATAAATTTGTTATTCGTTGTAAACATACCAGGATTTTATTGGAATCATTGAGACGACTCTTCAAGGCAGGTGCAAGTTCGCCTATATTTGGCTGTATGAATTTGGCTTCATTGACGATGCTGGTTACTTCATCCAGACCCTCCTTTCGGATTTTCCAGTTTTTATCACCAATCTTAGATATCAGCTCAGATGTGATCTTATCACTGTAAAGAAAAAAAAAACAACCCAAAATTTCATCATCAATTCTCTTTAAACAAGGAGCAAACTATAAGCATCTTATGTGGTAACAGTCAAGACAGAAAATGCAAATTATAAAATATGTTATAGATTAACAATTAAAGAGTTTACATACCTATACATGGAGAAATTGTCCTTAACATACCTAACTTATAAAGCACAAGTTGCTGTCTGCCTTTTAAAATGCTGTGGTGATGCCCTCTCAGGGCTCCATGTTTGTCAGTGATTTATTAGGCGGCAATCCTCATACAAGTACTCCAGCTGACAAGTTTTTTCCCTTTTCTTTATAGTTGATACTGATAAGCGTTCAATACCCAGATTAGCATGTATTTATTGGTTAAATCTATGCTATTCTGCTTTCTATTCTGCTTTGTTATCGTCTTATGGTATTTCAAGATGTTCTATAATTTTAAACATATTATATTTCAGAGGATTTAGCTGTTACTGTTGTTTTAATTGTACATTTCTTTTATACATATTATAAAATACCCAGTCATAAGACACTTTTTTTCAATGCCATCGTAACTTTGAATGGTCACTAAATGAACTGTTGTCAGTCAAGGACTACCTGTAGATGGATTGATTCAAAAGAAATCAAACAAAGATGGAAGGGGAAACGGAGATATTATGCAGTAGACATGTCATGTCATACTGTCAAAAATATCCCCTTCCTATAAGAGTTCAAGAAGATGAAGTAAGATCAATACTCTGTTCAATTCCAAGTTGGGAGGTTATAGGAACTGAAGGAATATCCACAGAAGTATGGCAAGCAACAGAAGAAGAATCAACAATGGTTCTATCCAAACTATTCAAGCAAATCTGGACAATGATAGATTGGCCAACAGACTGGAAGAAATCAAGCCACATTCCAATGACCACAAAATGAAATTTAATTGAATGAGCAAATTATCACACAATATGCTTGATTTCACATGCAAAATAACACTTGGGATCACTCAACACATATAAGCCCTACATGAAAAAAGAAGCACCCAGATGGTTAAGCTGGCTTTAGAAAGGGCTGAGAACATGACATTATTGATGATGCACTCTGGATAATTAAGAACATCCAAAAATACTGGAAAAGAAGTGAGCATGTACTTTCACTGATTGTGGAATGTCTCAGAAAAATGGGTTTCCCAGAACACATCATTATCCTCATGAGAAGCCTATATATAGGTCAAGAAGCCACTGTATAAGTAAAAGTGAAACAGATTTGACTCAAAGTTGGAAAAAGAGTCTTCTTTACTTATTTATTCAACTTATATGTTAAATATATATTAAGAAAAGTGTGAATGGAAGAAAATGAGCATGGTTTTAAGTGGAAGAAACAACAACAACGTGTGCTATGTTGATGACACTACCCTGACAACTGAAAATGCAAAGGATCTGCAAGCTCTAGTAATAACAATAAGAGCTTAGTGAAAAATGGGACTAAAATTTAAAGATGAGCAAAATGGCGATAGAGCCAGCTTTAGAAACGGCAATGGTAGTAAAGGAGCAAGCAGTCAAGAAATATGCTGATTACCATTTGGTGGAGCAACCACCAAGGCTCAAATGATCCTGCTTCAGATATGTAATGCAAAGACCTAGATCTCTGAAGAAGACTTCAAGGCTAGGAAAGGTGAAAGCAGGGGTGAGACCCCAAAATTTTAGCAATAGGTTCTCTGTCCAGTTGCTGGGTGGGCATGGCCATGGTGGGCATGGCCTAGTGGTCTCCTGCACCACATGGGGTGGAGTTCACCCTACCCGGGCTCTGGAGGCTTTCCTCGAGCCTCTGGGAGGGCAAAAACAGCCCTTCGGAGGCCAGAAACGGGACCATTTCTAGATTTCTGGGAGGCCCATTTTTCACCCTCCCCGAGCCTCTGTGCCAACCCTACCTGGCATCCAAAACGGGCCATGTGGAGACTCCTGGGAGGGGCGAGGTGGGAGGGGTCAGCCAGGAGTGGGATTTGGGGGTTCTCCAAACTGGGCAGACTCTAAAGCAAGAGTATCTCCCGAACCTGTGAGAACCCCCAGCAGCCCACCCCTGGGTGAAAGGAAGGAGGAAGCCAAGGAGCAAATGGATGGACTCAGCTACATTGGTGATGAGCACGCCATTGAAAGGCCTATACAATACCAGCTTAGGGACAAATTATCATGGAGAAAGTCTACTCGGGTAGTCGCTAGGAGCCAATAATGATTTGATAGCACATAATCAGTCAATCAACCAATCAATTCCTGCTTTGGATTTCCATAAAAAAGCAGCATAAAACCAAATCAAATAGAAACAAAGTATAAAAACCTGATGTCAGCTCTAGGTAAGAGGTCCACGACATCATTCCCTGAATCCTCCTGTTCTTCTCCTTCCTCTCCATCATCACTGCCAATATTGTGCCTTGTACTGCCTCGAGTTGCAGCAGGTGGGATTTGTCCTTGCACCTGAAATGCACACACTTACCAAATTACTTTGCATTATTTTGATAGGGAGCATTTGGCATTTTAATTCATATGACAGTACAACTTTGTGTGGTGCTAATTAAAAATCATGCAATGCCCAAAATGGAGGGATCAGATACGATACAGGTAGTCCTCAACTTAAGCCCATAATCTTGCCCAAAATTTTTGTTGCTAAGTGAGAAATTTGTTAAATGAGTTTTGCCCTATTTTATATCTTTTCTTTGCCACGTTTGTTAAGTGAATCACCACAGTTGTTAAAATTAGTAACACGGTTGTTAAATGAATCTGGATTTCCCATTGACTTTGCTTGTCAGAAGGTCGAAAAAGCTGATCATGTGATCCCAGGACACTGCAACAGTCATAAGTATGAACTAGTTGCCAAGAATCTGAATTTTGATCAGGTGACCATGGGAATGCTGCAATGGTCATGTGAAAAACGGTCATGTCATTTTTTTCAATGCTGTTGTAACTTCAAATGGTCACTAAATGAAACGTCGTAAGTTGAGGACTACCTATACAGGCCATGAAACTGTGTGATACACCACTGAACTTGCTAATTGTTTAGTATACTACCCAAATACTTAGCTTCTATAACCAATTAAACAATGAATTTTACAGTACAGTAGTCTCAAGGAATTAATACTCTCAGTCTTCAGCAACAGCAATGGCTACTCCACCCCCCATTTCCTAGATGCACTATAACAAATCGTAATGACTTACTACACATTGACTATACAGTAAATAACGTCGAAACAGCACTATGTAACTTAAAACCATCTCTATCTATTGGACCTGATGGACTATGTGCCTACTTTTTGAAAAAGTTCGCCACTGTCCTAGTTGAACCGCTATGCACAATCTATGAGGTATCCTTCAAAGCCAGCTCCCTGCCTGACCTCTGAACATTAGCCACGGTTGTACCCATCTTCAAAAAAGGAGATCCTAGTCTAATAGATAATTACAGACCAATTTCACTGTGTTGCATCACCTGTAAAGTTATGGAATCTATTATAAACCAATCCATTACTCTCCACTTAGAATCATACAAACTACTAACTGACAAGCAGTTTGGCTTTAGAAAAAAAACCTGTCCTGTAATCTGCAACTCCTACACTGTAGAAACATTTGGACCACACATCTCAACCAAGGTAAAGCAATAGATGCAATTTACATTGACTTCTGTAAAGTATTCAATTCAGTGGTACATGGCAAACTACTGTGGAAACTAAATTCTTATGGCATATCCAGAACCCTGCACAGATGGATAACTGCATTCCTATCCAACAGGCAACAAATAGTCAAAGTAGGGAATGCCCTATTTAATCCAGCTATTAATAGCGGTGACTTAGGACCCACAGTTTTTCTGATCTACATCAATGACCTATGCAATCATATTTAAAGCAACTGTGTCCTCTTTGCTGATGACATAAAATTATTTAACATCACTAACAATTCCACTGTTTGTCTGATAATGTTTCCTGCTTGAGTAGAGAGTTGGAGTAGAAGGCCTCCAAGGTCCCTTCCAACTCTGTTATTCTGTTCTGATGGCATCCTGCAGTTTTTTGGAGGGGAGGATGCACGGAGAAGCATAGGCACTGCAGGGCACCGAGGCAGAGGAAGAGTGGGATAACCTGACACAGCAGCCTCTCCTCTCCTCCCTGCTTGTCCTCTTCAGAAACTACAGCAGGTTACATGCTCTGACCAGCTGATGTGACAGGAACTAGTTATAACTAGGTTGTGCTAGTCTGAGGCAGCTCAGTCCATGTTGTGATTCAGAGACTGCTGGGCAAGTCACTACTGAAGCCTGCCAAGTGTGCTCTTTTCTGGCTGGCAGAACAGGAATAATCCAGCCCTTTCTGCCAAGAGAAGACTGGGCAATAAATTTGTCTGCCAGCTTCATAAATAATGACTACAGGCCGTGCCTCTCATTTTCCTCCTCACTTTTTAGGTATGTACAGAACACTCCGAGACTATAGCAGAAACCAATTTGTCCCCTTCTGTTATGCATAATTGAAGCTGGGCACAATTTACATATTTTTCCTTCTCCCACATTTATTTCCCTGATTGTAGTTCTCTCTGCCCAAAAAGAGGCCCATCAAGCAACTTTCCTTTAACTATTTTAACAACGTTAAACACTGGCATTTTAAAAAACTTTATAAGGATATGGCTAAGTATGTTTTCCTGCATGGAACAATTACCCCACTGGATCTGGGTAAAGACAAACAAGCTGCCATTTGTTGCTGGAATGAGAAAGAATCAATGTTTGCCTCACTGGGGGGAAATAATCCCTGGTCCATTGACACAAATGGAAGAAAAATTATACATTAGAATAGCTTGGAAGGTGTTATGCACTTCTGGGAGGAAGTCAGAAACAAGTTCTCAGGTTGGAGTCGCCACTGTAAACTCAGAAGGGTAAACTCGATAATCTTATAATTTTTGAGGTCAAGGCTCTCCTCCCAGATTTCTTAAGGCTGTAGCCTTAGCATATTTTGGAAATAAATACTTTAAATAACTTAAGTTTGGAATTAAAATGAAATAATTTTTTTAATTTAAATCATTTTGAGACATGTCTTGAAATATTCATTAAACATACAACTTTGGGTGCAATTTTTTTTCTAAAAAGGTAAATTAAATTGCACTTACTTACTAATAAGTAGGTGTGAATCTGATATAGGCTGGAAACAGACTGACTTATCCTTCTAGAGAGAGAATTGTAATCTGTATACACTAGATAAGGTCAACTTGCAACAGGAAACATCCAGTTGGTTTGGTTCATATTTTACTGCGAATTTATTAGATTTACACTTTTTGAATGTTGTATATAGTAGTATGGTAATATTTGCAATTTTTAAATTTTGCAGTGAGGTTGTTTTTTTAAAAACATAGGGGAATGTACCAACAAAAATGTATTACATTAGTGAAAAATGTGTCAGCGTGTGTATGTGTATCTCAAACAGATTAAACTTTCTTTGTGGTCTTAATAAGTAACTAATATGGAAAGAAAATGAAATAAACCATAACAGAATTAAAAAAATTGATTCAACCATCCCTATTCTAAATCTGAAATGTTTTGATGTGTCAACCACAATGTCTTGCTCATTTATACTGTTGGGACTACAGCCACCTGAATTCCATATCCAACATAATGATTTATCAATCTACAGAAGCCTTTTATAAGTTCTCTAATCATTTTTACAGTACCTATAATGTTTTTTCTATGCCACCAGTGCCCTACATGTCAGTAGTTTATGAAATAGGAGATGTTTAGTTTGATCCCCTGATACCGATATTATTGCCAAGAAGCAGTGAAGCTGCAGAGCTAAAAACAGGACTTGCCTAACTCTGCTGAAACTGGAACAATGTGTTTCAAAGAAACATTACACACTAAAGATGGAGTTGTTTCTCACTGAAGTATGACCATGTTGTTGATTGCATCATCTATGATAATTTAAAGAATATTGTGCTAAATGAGAACATGGGGAACTCACTAGATCCATGAAGCTGATATGGAATAAAGGAGTTTGTTAATATGTTCTAAAAAAAGAAGATACGTTATGGCCACATTTTGGTAACCTGGTGCCCTCCCAGAATTGCCATTGTAGCAATTTGTCTGAAATGGTATAGCATCTCCTGCTTTAGCAGGGGGTCGGACTAGAAGACCTCCAAGGTTTCTTCCAACTGTTATTCTGTATTCTGTATTCTGTTACAATGCTACTAGAGCCAAACTTCAGCAAATACAGAAGACTGGGAAGTGCAAAAATCCTATAGTCACCCCAATGACACCAAGCAGAATTTCAAGAATGTATTAAAATATGGCATAGATTAAGACAAAATTTGTGCAGGAGAATAGGGGAAGGCATCATAATTCAACAATTTGGACTGATTTCAGATTATGCCAATTATGAAAGGGAGATCATATTTTTTCAGACAGTTGGATTTGTTTTCCTTTTAAAATGTATTTTAGGGGTTGCACTGCAATTTTTGCATGCTTCTTGACTCAGCATAACAAGGACCGTGCTACTAATTTTAGGCATCCATACCTCTAAAATCCAGTAAAGCAATTTAAGGGATGTCCACTGTCTGTAATAACTAATTTCATAGATCTCTTGAGGTTTGATAGTTTTGGGTTGCCCATCTGTGGTGTGAATAATGATCAAAATCACTCAGGTCTAAACTCTGGCTGAATTAAAAAGTGGATCCATTTGTGCAATCTCAAGCTAACCTCTTCCATAGGTTCAAATATAAAAATATATGCATTGCCCCCACTTTTGGGAAGAAGAAGAATTAGTGTGATCACAAATATTCAAAATGCTTACAACCTTTAACTGACTGCAGTGACTGCTAATAAGAAGAAAATAGAACCATGAAGAGAATTCTACTTGGGGCAGGTTTAAGGCACTGAATACCATGAGAAAACCAATACCCAAATCGTCAAATTGGATAGGATTTTGATACATTCAACCATGAGCAATCCTATGATATTTTGTCACTCTTGCAGAGGCAAGAGGAAGGGTACGGTAAAGTTTTTAAAGTCTTCTGAAAGGCCAACAAGGTTTGGGCTATTCTAATCTCTGAAGGGAGAAGATTCCACAAAAGAGCAGAGCAGGCCCATCTTCTGGTCCTTGGCAGCCAACATTTTTTGGGTTGATGGGATCCACAGTATGCCTAGTCTGATGGACTGAATTGCATAGGTAGATATTCTTGAAAAAAGACAGTCCCTTAGGTAACTCATTTTTGCCATTATAAAAGTTGAAAATTTGAAGATTCCCAAAAATTATTTAGGGGTGTCACCAGAGGTAGTATTCAGCCAGTTCCGACAGGTTCTGTAGAACCGGTAGCAATAATTTTGAGACCTGGCAAATACCACCTCTGATTGGCTAACCACAGCAAATATCACCTATGATTGGCTGAACACATAGCCATGCCCACTAAGCCACGCCCACAGAACCGGTAGGGAAAAAAATTGAATCCCACCACTGGGTGTCACAGATACCCATGGTATGCAAGTGCTGCATTGCTGACTTCTGATATAAAGTACATTTTCTACTGCCTAGATCTTAAGTTAGAAAGTATCTTATGATTATATTACTTTGTTGTTTGTACGCACATGAGAGCTTATG
>JANHFQ010001336.1:342351-353208 GCA_032468035.1 Aparallactus werneri
TGGTAAGCTACCTCTCTGTCAATTTTGGGGGAGATTGGTGGAGGGATGTAGATTTCTATACCTGACATACAAACATTCTTCTCAACCGGGAGTTCTCATTTATAGGTATATATAAAACACTTGGAAACTTTGAATTGGTTCCATTTTATGACATGGCTCTGGGAAATGGTATATTGAGAATAAAGACACACTGATCTATAGTAAAAACATTCACAGTTCACAGGTTTGTTAATAGGGTGTAGAAAACAGATGAGTGTACACTGTTTAAATTGCATTTTTAGCATATTATCAGCATGACAGATGCAAAGATCTTTATGCTACACTTATCTTAAAACAGAATCTAGACAATATCAGCCTCACTGAATTAAGAAAATTATAACTTTTAACATTCAATCCCAAATGTGTAAATTAATTACACCAATGAATTCCCATTTCCCTGGCTTCACATTAATCCCAAATTGCTTGTATCTGCAGAGAAGTTGAGACTGTGAAGTTTATTAGTTTAGGAGGCAAGTTTGGTTATTGTGTAATTCACAATTTAAATGGACACCAAATTGATTTTAATAAAGCTAGAGTTAGATTAAATTATCATAATTCCCTAAGACAAATCTGTCAAACTAGTGGCCCATGGGCCAGATATGTCACGCACAGGATACACCCAGCCGGCCCTGCAAAGGCAAAAGACGCGATATGTCACAAGTCAGCCCGTGATGTGATCTCGTTTGACACCCATGCCCTAAAATATTGAACATAGCAATAAGAGAACTATTTAAAAATGACATCTTTTCAGCAGGTAACATTAAAACCATGACAAGTAGACGCAGGGAAGCTACTATCATCAACTTAGAACATATTGTAGAAAAATGCTTTTTACATAGTAAATGAGTGCTCAAAAATTATTCCTCACTCCTGGCTTTTCCACATTCTGTATAGTGCCAGTGCAAAGACACTTGCTTTTTTTTTTAACATGCAAGCAAAGAACCATAAATTAGGTAATGTTCAGTCAAAGCATGCTAGCACAAGGGAAGTTGATCTTTGCTTGTTTCACAAGTGAGATTAGAAGAGTTCGTGCTATTCCTTCAGTTTCCTGCTATCATGCGGACACCTTTGGGTAAAATGGAAGAGAAGTGAAAGGATTTTGAAGAAGCAAGTGAAGTATGCAATCAATGTGCAACAGAAAGCACCTTTATCTATGAAAAATGATTCAAGTGCAATTTAGTACATATATAGTAGCTCGGATGAAAACACTATTGATCTCTGGTGAAAGAGATCTCTGGGGATCTCTGGTAATTCCTACACCCAGAACCACATGTCCCTCTTTATGTCAGAAGAATGGCTTCATATTTCACATTTTTAATCAAATGAAATGGCCTCAATATTACTATATTTGCTGCTACAAGACTGCATGTCTGACTGCAATTTGCTTTTCTCCTCCCTCAAGTGTAAAGAAGTTTTAATGGCTATAAAGATTGGAACCAACTAAAAATAAATATAATTAATATCTAGTTTCCCCCTTCTGAATGTAGGCAAGTAGACATGTATATGTATACAAATACAATATAGCTAGCTAGCATAACTTCTCCATGTTTTCTATTATCCAATGGAAAACGTTTTTCCCCAAACTATATAGACAAAGCAGATAATGTGGCTGTAAATGAGGTATTATCTCAAATCAAATAACATATCAATGAAAAAGTTTTCAGAGGAGGAAAATAGTCAACAGGAAATCATGAAGGATATATACATTGAAAAATGAAGCTACTGCAACTCCCCAAATTTACTGCCAACTTTGGATATGTGGGCTGGAACGTCTGGGAATTGCAGTGTCAACAACTCTGAAGGACATCAGATTAAGAAAAGCTGAATTAGACCTAATAAAGGCTTTCACCTTCTTTATTTCTCTTGTAATATTAATGTATTTGCTAAGTGGAGATTTTACAGAAAATCAGTTCCTGTGGGCTTAAAATTATTCTCCTCACTGCTTCCACATTTCAATCCATAACCAAGATCCAAAAAGTAAGACAAATGTGACAAAAGAATCCTTGCAAAGGAGCATGAATGTACATGGCTTAAGCACCTTGCCAGCTGTCTTTGAAAGTGCAGCACCTATTTTTTCATCACAGTTTATCTGACAATGGGGATATAACATGAACCTTCTAATTTTCATCTATATTTTTAAATGTATACTTGCCAACGGCAAAGGAATAGATATACTTCCTCAGTGTTTTACAGATGCATTGGATCTGATGCTAGGAGAGTAGGAGAATTGAAATTCAGTTTGTCTGAATTATTTTTTTTGTAAGAAACCAATGTACAGAGATTTAATTGAAGCAACCACAATTGAGACCAGTAACTGAAGTGATCCGCATGTGAAATCAGGCAGCTGTAACTGCTTAGAATTTTATTTCTAAATTCTGATTTACTTTGCTTTCCAGCATTAGAAAAATATGAATATAACTTCCGTAGTATCTTCCTGACTGGTTTGATCTGGCATGATTGGTATGCTCTGGGTCCCATCAATTAAATGATGTCATCTATTGGTGCCTTGGAAGTGTGACCTCTACAGAAGCGCCTGGCCTCTGGAATGAAGTTCCCTCTGAAATTTAAGCAGCTGCCACCTTGTGGTGTTTCTAAGAGCCTTAAAGACTGGGCTATTTGCATTAGCCTTGAGAGAACTGCTGATGGCTGTTTTTAAATTTCAGGTCCCTTATCAATTTATTGTCTTCGCCATTGAAGTTTTTCTGACTTGTGCTACTTTTCTATAGGTGTTTTCCCCTATTCTGTGTTTTTAACTATTGTACAGTTGTAAGCCATCCAGAGTCATTGGAAGTCAGGCAGCATATAAATTTAATAAATTACCCAAATGGGTGAGCCCAAATCAGAGGTTGTTTTTGGAACTTGATTCACAAGAAAGCTGGGAAATAGGGCAAATTTTGTATCCCTTCTCTCCCCCTCCTGTTCCTCTGTCCTTTGGAATGCTCTCTCAAATGCTGGGATAATTAGCAAGAGAATTGATGTTTATATTTCCATTCATTGAAAAAGGAGAGATTACTAAAGTAGGCAGGCACACACTGGGGAGCATATATTGAAAGCAATGTCTATGGATATTCTCAATCATCCAGGTCATGGTTGTCTCAAATATGCTTTTTTCAAGAGGCAATTGGACTTCAGCTAGAGCTGAAGAAGCTTCTTGGATGAGAAGCAAAACGTCTTCAAAGAAAAACAAAGTCCAGTTGCCTCTTGAAAAAAGCACCTTTGGGACTTGCTTCTCCTGGTTGAGAGCCAGAATCCTCTTAGAGCCAAACAAAAGGCTTTAGCAAGAAATTAAGGTCTTGTCATTTTCAAGCAGCAGCTACCAGCTGGCTGGAAGGTTCTAATCAACTAATTAAAGTCACAGTGCTGAGCTTGTTATGTTGTGGTTAGTACTTTTTAGGAACTTGGACAAAAGCAGCTCAGGAAGTGTTAAGAAGCTATATCTGCCCTATGAGGGGGCAAAAGAAAAAAATGGGTCAGGCAAACAACAATATGGCACCATGCCAAATGTGACAGAGAGGAGATGCTGCAAAGGCTGTAAATGCAGGCACTGGTCACAAATTTTCATCACATAACTGAAGAGTCGCTCTCTAAAGCAGTCACTAAACAAGTACTACCAATATATGGCAGATTGCAAAAGTCTGGATTCCCTTTTAATTAGTACTTTCTAACATCTTTATAAAAATAAAGATTTTGGAGTCTTCACAATCCCCAGTCTTTAATATAATTGAAAATCTGTAGGAAGATCTGAAATGTGCAGTATATGTAAGATAATTCAAGAAGATTTCTGAGCTAGAAGATTTCTGCAAGAAAGAGTGGGGAAAATTTGAAAACTGAAAATAGACTCTTAGCTGGCTATTAGAAATATGTAAAAATATTATTTCTGTCACAGAATTACATTATTAGTTACAAAGTTTGAGACTAATATTAACTGGTAAATTAAATGAGATCAAAGTTAGCTCTTTCTGACCTATCCACTCTTCTTTTGTGTATCACTAAAATGTCAGTTGGCCTGGAAAAAGTTTCATACCTTAATTTACTTTTTGAAATTAGAAAATAACCATAATACATTTTGTTTTTTTAAAAAACTGCACAAGGAAGGTGTACTTAATTATTATATTCCAATGTATACCTACAGTATTAGGCCACCAAACAGACTTTCAAATCCAGATTAAACTCATGTATAGCAGATACAGGTGGTCCTTGCTTAGTAACTAGAATTGGGAGTGGCAACTCTATTGCTAAGTGATGCAGTCATTAAGGAAACAGACTTATCACCATGGGAGGTCATTACCACCAATCGCAATTTGTGACCTTACATCTTCATTGGCTCTACTTATTGGGAGCTGGTTGTGAAGCGTGCAAATAGTGATCATGGGATGGTGTGATGGCTGTAAAGGCCTGGTGGTTATGAATTGCTCAAATGATGATCACAGTAGTGTGCAGATGCTGTAACAGTTGTAAGTGTGAGAATTGACCATAAAGTAATTTTTTCTAAAATCTGACTTTGCCATTGTAACTTCACACTGTTGCTAAACCAGGCAGTCATTAAGCAAGGTCTACCTCTAGAGCAGGGTTGTCAAACCCCCAGCCCACTGGCTGGATGTGTCACGCGCTGGCCATGCCCATGCCCAGTTTAGCGAAGGGGGAAATACATCATGTGACACAGCTGTGACAATGTGAGTTTGACACCCCTGCTCTAGAGTGATAAATCTGGAAAGTACAGTTCAATATATTGAGACCTTTGACAAATTACGTAAAGTCAGTCAACTTTCTTTTTCAGAAAGATTGTAATACAAAAATAGAAGCAATGTTAACTGTTCTACACAATAATCCATACTTAAGTGCTAGTAGCCACTTAATCCCCCAGTCTAGGGTTCACATGTTCATAAAATTTAAGTAAACTTTTAATTATCTGACTTTTAGTAAGATCTCTTTCTGAAGAGTATAGTTTTAGATACTTATGGAAAATAATGTTTTAGGTAGGGCTATGTTTCCCCTTCTGCCCCCTACGATGTTCAGAATTCAAAGAGATGAAGATACAGATGATATGACAATTATTAAGTATCAGCATAGGAACAGTCAGTTATGGAAATATAGCATAAAATAGACAATGCATGCCCATCTATGGAACTCCATCATTAGAGTTTAAAGACTAATTTATCATACACTAAAGCAATGGTCAATAAACAGTCAAATCTGAACAGATAAAGAGCCTGAAACTGAAAAGACAGCTCAATTAAACAATTTCCCCCAATTTCATGCCCCCCAGAAATGTTGGATTTTGTAAATTCTCATCTGATCTTGCTGCTTAGAACTGGCAGATAGAATGGAAGGATATACTACTTAAAGCAGCTGAATGCATACACAACAGCAGCCATCCTTGCTGCCATTATACAGTTGCTATGACCAAGCTCTGTATTGAAAGGATCCCTTTGAACATGATCAGGAAAACATTTTTCTGCATGTATTATTCTAGATGATTTATCCAATGCTCGAGTGTGAAAATTGTTAAGTCAACTTGCCTATAACAGTATATGTTTGGAAAACAGAAAGCTATGTTTTTCTTTCAGTGGAAGAAATGATGTAATAAAGTTACAACTTGATTTTGAACAGAGGTAAAAAAATAATCTTGCAGTGGTTCATGAATCCATTTGAATTTTTCTGCCTGAACAATACACAAAGCAGAAAGGGGATGACTAGTTTGGTGCACAGGAAATTTGTGCTCTTCATCAAGACTAATGTCACAGGGACACAACCATTGTCCATATACCTTTCATTGACCATGGGGGAGCAGCTGCAGGACTAGAATGACAGGAATCACATTTTTCCAGAGAATACCTCATATGGTTAATAGTTTTAGATAGGACTTCCATAGAACTTCTGTGTTGTCAAATAAAGTTTGGACAATGTGCAAAACATTATTCTTGTGTAAGTCATCACCCACAGTGCATATTGTGAAATGGCAATTTCTCAGCTTTTGACTTTTTGTTATAGCACAGAATGAGTAATAGCATCATTTTTATGTAGTTAAAAAGGAAGGATTTTATATAAACGAATTGTAGTGTGCCATGTGTCAACTGTGCATTATTTCCTATCCACATACATTATTTTCCAATTGCACACACCCACTTTTTGACACCACATTTTGTCTGTTCAACTAATACAGCATATATGAGAAAAAGGTGCAGCTAAATTATTCCTTCCAGGATTTCTAAAGAGAAAGACTGGCAAAAAATAAGTTAGAAGAAAATCCCCTATTTTTCATCAAAAAATTAGAACTGGATTTTTACTATACCAATTTTGTTCCAGATACTTAAACCTAATACACTGCTTTTGTGTTCCACACATATTTCAGCAGCACAGTTTTTCAGCAATTGGCCCTGTGAACCAGGTAATAAGAATGATTAAATAATGTTGCACCAGAATTTTCCTTGCAGATCAAAACTAAATGGAAGCCCAGTGAAAACAGAAACAAAACAGTCTATCCAGGAAACAGATTTGTAAGTTCTATCTATATTTAGAAAGGGTATTGTGATGGATGTCACAGGACCAATGACTGTTGCCAGCAACAGACTAAGACTTTACCCTCTTAAATTCCTCACATCCTACATTAGATGCAGCAGTGGTTCCCAAGTTTGTAAAAATGGTACTGATATTTTATTGTCCCTTGCAATTAAGTTTCAGATGTATTTGGTCTCCCTGTACAGAACCTGTGAAAGTGACCTGTTCTTGTATTTCCTTGCTCACTTCAGGCAGTTCAATTGGACCTAACCCTTTCCTCTTAAAACAGAAGGAGTACAGTGCAAAATCCAGTTAGTGCCAATACCCTCTGAGAAAAGGTAACAGGTATCAATTCTGGCTAAGTTCATAAAACTGGCCACTGAAGATTTGCAATCTTTGACCAACTTATGCACAAGCCCAAATGAAAGTTGTGTCAGATTCAAGTGAAAAAGAAACTGCTACTAATTCAACACCACAGCTTCTAAGATGAAGGGACATTTAAATAAACATCTAGCAGTGAGTGAAAAGGGTCCCTTAGCTGTGTTCCAACTGCCTCAAAGGCACAGTCCAGCTCAAATGCTTCTGCAAAGGAAGTCTCTGAACTCCAAACTTTTTTCGTTGAATAGAAGGCAAGATCCTATTTCATCAATGTGAAGGATGACAGTAGGAGGGATATGTTTGTGCATATTCTTTAGACTTCACTTTCTGTTGAGGGTTTGCGCTGGTGCTTCCAACCTGTGTCTGGAAGGGAGCCATGACATTCAGGAGTAGTGGCTGCAGTGATGCTGCTGCATTCTGACTGCTCTTCTTTCAACAATTGCTCAGTTTCAGTGTCACCCAGTGAGCCAGAGCTGGCTTGGATAGAGACTGTGTCAGTCTTCATGCACACATGGTCGCGGAGAATACATCCCCGAGAGCTTCTTATCTGTTTAAGATCATCCCATTCAGATTCATCATTGGATAAGAGGCATATTCCTTCAACAATCTTGATCTTGTCCTTGGTGTAGCTATGATCAGCACCAGTCTGCAAACAAATAATACCAAGACATAAGTATAATCAAGTATAAAAAGTAGAGTATTTTTTGAAGGACCAATTCTTGTCATGTGAATAAAGAAACAATGGACTATATCCTCCAACTCATGGGGCAGATAATCTTCCCAACAAATTATGATAGTTCTGATTAAATCAGACTTTCCTAGCATGGTGCCCTCCAAATATGAAGATTAGTGAAGTCAAGAAATATAGTTTCAACTATTGACCAATTTGAATTAATTCAGATTTAACAGTGCGATACAAACAAAACAACCTACAGGGGAAATAGTTGATGTAAAGATGGGATTCTAAACAAGAAAGATGGCAATATTGGTAGTAGGCTCCCAGGTGCAATTCAAAGTAATAACCATCACATATAAAGCCCACTGTAACATACTGTAGAACCAGGGTATTTGCAGGATCACCTTTCTCCCATTGTTTTTGCTCACCCCACCAGAACTAGTAGAGAGGACATGTTCTGGATCCCTTCCATTAAACAATGGACCAAGCTGTGCCTTCTCAGCAGATGTCCTATGGAATAGCATCCCCCCCACCTCCCAGAGACTAGGAGACTGTTAACCGTCTGCAAGACTTGACTGTTCCCAGAGACACCTAGGATAGACTGGATGTGCTTTGTTGGTGGTGGTGATGAGTGGAATCAAGGTTCTTTGGGTAGATTGTGTGTGTTAGAGAGAGGGGAAGGGAGGGAAGGAGAGAGAGGGAGAGAGAGAGAGAGAGAACGAGAATTTTAATCCTGTAAGCAATACCTAGAATCACTTGGGTGAGATAAGTTAAATCAGCATGTCCAATCTGTAGCCTGTGGTCCACATGCAGCCAACTATTTGCAAATTCAGTTTACTTAAGTGTTAGTAAAAGAAGCAATAAATATATTGAGGGATAGCATTAAAAAATAATTGAAAAATTACAAGAAACAGAAACTGAGAAACTATTAGAAACAATGACATAGCAAAATCCTATTAATGTAAGTAATTATTAAACTAGGAATCAATACCAAAACAACAAATGCAGAAGTTTTCCATTATATATGTCTTACACAGACCCCTCCCTGTCCACAGTTCTGAGATTTGCATCTAATCTTCAGCAGATGTATAGTAAAATTTAGAAATATTGTCAATATCTGATCTATGCAATATTGAAAATGTCCAAGGGAAAACATTTATTGAAATTGAGAATTATTAGACCAAGCAATCCATAATTAATTTTAGTATAAAAACAAGCATCACAAAGTAATACCATATGTCTCCAAAATGAGCAAGATGCATAAGAAAGGAGAGAGATACTGACTATTCAAGGTAAAGTAATTTTTTGCTGAATCATGTTTAGCCTCTTTCAAAAGGCCTCTTTTGGCTGATCACTTTTTGATTACATGCTTAGATGCAAATGTAAAAACATAATTCAGGCAGTGTAAAATACATAACTAGGGAAATTATAAAAGAGCTTCCAGTACTTCTTTCTAAGGGCAGAAACAACAGTAGTTCAACAACCCTAGAGCAGAAAGTTAGTCAAGCAGAAGTTGTATCAAGAGAGCATTAGGCCACTTAACATCACAGAAATGAGGGAGGTGGAAGTTGCACAAACAGAGCTATGATACCTGATATGAGTCTGTGGATGGTCAAAAGAGGAATGGTGAAAGGCTATCAGAGGGGTGAGAAAGATGCTGAGGAAGAAACAGAGGAGACTTCAGCACCAAAAGAAATCATGGCTAAAATCTTAAAACTATTATTGGTTTCCTTCAACCACAATATTAATGGGTAGCAGAGCATCAATAGACGCGGGGCACTAAAAATGCCACATCAAATCAGCTGGACCAACTCAAAGTAGAAGGTACATATTATAAGGTCGTAAGATTAAAGCAGCAAGATTAAAACCATTCCAATTTTCTGACTGCCTAAGGCACCTAAGGATTCCAATAATGCAAATAAATTATGCTACTGCAATTGTTTTTAATGCCACAGCAGATTAATATCAAGTTCTGAAAAAAAGCTCTTTACCTCCTTCTTAAAGCAGAGTTGATTATATATGGCTGGCTTGGGAATTGTTTCAATCTTCACTTCTTGGGTAGATGTCCGGTAAGAGGGATTGCTGTAGGTCAGATTACTTAGATTAGGATCTGTGAATTTGGATTTCTTATGCCTGTAAGAACAATATGATAAAGAGAAAACATTTGTCTATTTATTAGATTCTGATCTACACATTTACAGCTCCCATGGAGATCTCCCTTTTATTTCCATATCAACAACGCAGTAGACAGATCATAGTGAGAAGGTGTGACTAGTCCAGCCACTCTGTGTCTCAATGCATTTCCTTAAAAACACTAACTCTTACAAAGTTCTACAGCCAAACCCTCATCCCTACACCAAAAGCTCCTAGTGAAATTCATGGCAAAATAATGTCTACTTCATCAGATCTCTTTGGTTAAATGTATAGTTATTAGTACATCTGTTTAAGAGACAAAGTTTTATTTTGTTTCATCCTGGGAAAGTAATAAACAATACCATTCACAAACAAGATAAATATCCATTAAAATGAAAGATTTAAATCAAAGCATGTTTAATATTCCTACTTACAATTATCAGGCAGCATACATAGATACATACATAGGTAAAAGAAGTCCAATCCTTTGAATATGAAATTCTGTTACCTCTTATCCTACCTATCTTGAATTTTACAGAAGTATATGAAGAGGAAGATTTCCTTACAAATTAAGTTATGTAAATTAACAAGCATCTGACCTTTATTGTCTAGCATTATCTTGCTTCTAAACTCCAGTTATCCTGTAAGAATACTACATGGTCACATTAATTTTGCAAGGTAAAATGATAAATTTCTTATAATTTACAGTACCGAGTTCAAAAAAATCCTGGCATGTGCTTAAAGTATTCCAATTGATAAATTAATGCAGAAAGCCTGAAGGAAGGAAGATATACAATTACCGGTATATAATCACAGCACCAATCAGCAGCAGAATGCTCAGTATACTGAGAAGACCTCCAGTGATATAACTGACATGTAGCCCTTCTCCTGGAAGAAGATAAAACAGTCAGATTAAGGGCGAGGCTGTCATTCTAGAACTATATATTTGAAGTAGTAAAAACCTGCGTGTCTAGACAGTTAAGTATTTATTTACATTTTATTACCTCTTAGATTATATTATTATTATTATTATTATTATTATTATTATTATCTTGACAAATAGATGGGGAAGAGATGGAGGTAGTGACAGATTTTATTTTCCTGGGCTCCAAGATCACTGCAGATGGGGACTG